>JARYZH020002911.1:0-13059 GCA_030021035.2 Notholithocarpus densiflorus
CCCAACATAGTGATTGACGAGGAATTGATCACATGAGCTATGAGTCAGCAAGTGCTTCTGCCCCAGGTAATTTGTTCTATTTATTACTCAATTTTGTACTTACACATGCACCATCAAGGCTAGCGTTGGGAGTTTTGTTTGTTATCACCTAAAATTCCTTTTCAAATAAATGATTTTTTTTTTTTTAATGGCACGCTTGATTTGGGTAGCGCTGATAACCTCTTACAATAAATGACTTAAATTATTTGAGAAGCTTGACAATATGATTAAACTAGGCAATAAAAATAGATGAATGTAAGTCTTTGGACTGCATTTTGGGCAAAATTAACTTTCTCAAAAAAGCGAAAAGAACGTCCAACAAACCATTATGTATATAAAGATATCACATTCCTTAGTCATATGCAATAAAAAACTCTAGGTCTTTGAAAATTTAAGGAGGGCAAAATGGTAGTTTCAAATAATGGTATGGTTACATGATTTTTATAAACTACTAGTCGCGGACCCGCGCGTTGCACGTGGTTATTTTTTTTATGATCATGTTATTATTTGAAATATTTTTGAATGTTTTAAGCTGCATTATATATGTATAAACAATATATTGTAGGATTCATGATGATAGACGGTATTGTCTTGGAATTAGATGTGGAAAGGATACAACTATAGTTGGATCATCCTCCATATCTCTTGAATGGCCTAAAGAGTAATCAAATATAAGTAAATCCATAATTTATACACACACACACACATATATGTATATACACACACACACACACACACAAATATATATATATATATATGTTAAATTGAAGACTTTAATAATATATAATAAAAAAATGAAACTTTTTGAAAAACCTACCAACAATACGATGTGAAGGTGACACAATCGTAAACGAAGCAGATCCTCTTTTTACAGAAACCTCTCCTCTCAAAGCATCAACATTGTTGAAGTTAGCATGTACTAAATGACTTCTATTAGCTGCCCAGTAACTCATATTCATTTGCCTATCCAACACAGTACCCCTATTCAATTGTAAGTCAGTAGAAATACATTGAGTTGCAAGAGCATGAATATTGGTTGGATAATTGTGATTTCTCCTGGATGCAAGAATCATCCTTCTTCTCAATCGTGCATAATAAGAAGACTCCATAGTACCTACAAACCATCAGTTACTAACTGTCAATATAGTAAAAAATAATTTCAAATAAATGGTGGATAATATGAACAACCTACACTACCAAAAATAATATAACGACAATTTTAGAAAAAACATTTCATTTTAGTTACAATTGACATTTGGACATACCTGAAGAAAACTTCCAGCTTTTGAACTTGCAATTTGATAGATAATCCGCAATAATTTGGTAGACAATATGAACAGCCTACACAACCAAAAAATAATATAAAAATGATTTTAGCATACCAAAACAGAATATAAAAATATTTTACCATAGCCTTTTCATTTTATTTATAATTGAGAGTTCGACATACTTGACGAAACAATTGATTTCTCCTGGATGCAAGAATCATCCTTCTTCTCAATCGTGCATAATAAGAAGACTCCATAGTACCTACAAACCATCAGTTACTAACTGTCAATATAGTAAAAAATAATTTCAAATAAATGGTGGATAATATGAACAACCTACACTACCAAAAATAATATAACGACAATTTTAGAAAAAACATTTCATTTTAGTTACAATTGACATTTGGACATACCTGAAGAAAACTTCCAGCTTTTGAACTTGCAATTTGATAGATAATCCGCAATAATTTGGTAGACAATATGAACAGCCTACACAACCAAAAAATAATATAAAAATGATTTTAGCATACCAAAACAGAATATAAAAATATTTTACCATAGCCTTTTCATTTTATTTATAATTGAGAGTTCGACATACTTGGCGAAACAATCCAGCTTTTCAACATTTAATAGAAAATCCGTAATCAACTGGTACAAAATATGAACAACCTACACAACCAAAAGATAATATAAAAAATATTTTAGCCTTCTTTTTTGGGGTGCATTCATTTTTCTTAGACTATTTGGAGATTCCTGCCTTTATGCAATTGCATTCAAAATGTAAATATAAATAAAATATTAAGCATTGTGGCTGCAAAACATAAATAAAAATTATGAGATATTTTTGCACCAGTCATGTTTTTCAATAGACGATTATCTCATAATTTGAACATCATGTGGTTCTAAAAAATTAGGAATTTTTACTAAATTATTTTACAATCTCATCTGACAGTTATCTCAAAATTTGAATATCATGTGCTTCTAAAGTATTTGGAACATATTTTATTTATAAAATTTCCCCATTTTCCCAACTTGTCTGGGTTTTATATTCTTTTGTATCGTGGGAATGTAATTCAGTAAAATTTGGTATTGAAAGATAGACACCATAGTTGCTGACGTGACTCCATAGTACCTACCAACCATCATTTACTAACCATCATTATAGAAAAGATCATTTGAAATAATTGGTGGATAACATGAACACCCTACCAATAATATGAGGACTATTTTAGCTAAGCATTTCATTTTAGAGAGACCTGAAGAAATATTCCAGCTTGCGTGAACTTGTAATTTAATAGGTTATCCATTATGATTTGGTAGAAACCAAAAGATAATATAAAAATTATTTTAGCACACGAAGAGATAATATAATCTCAATTTTATAATAGCCTTTTCATTAATTGAAAGTTGGACATACTTTATGAAAAAATCTAGCTATTGAACTTGCGATTTAATAGATAATCCGTAATCAACTGGTACAAAATATGAACCACCTACACAACCCAAAAAAAAATAAAAAATATTTTAGCTTAGCCTTTTCATTTTATAGTTGTTCAACTTGTAATTTAATAGATATTCCGTAATCAACTGCTAGGAAAAATGAACAACTTACACAACCAAATAAAAAGTTAAAAAATATTTTAGCATAGTCTTTTCATTTTATTTATAATTAAAAGTTACAAATACTTGAAGAAACAATCCAGCTTAAAAACGTGTAAATTAACAGGTAACTTGTGAGCAACTGGTGATTAAAATAGTAATCAGAACGATAACAGGTGTCCACATCATTCAACACCAAGACCTTTTATGTGATATTTTTGCACCATTCATGTTTTTCAATAGAAAATATCTAATCTCTAAACATATTATAATCTCGTCTGACGGTTATTTCAAAATCTGAACATCATGTGATTCTAAAGAATTTGGAATTTTTACTGAATTATTTTACAATCTCATTTGACGGCTATCTCAAAATTTGAATATCATGTGGTTCTAAAGTATTTGGAAAATTTTTTATTTATAAAATTCCCCCAAGATAATCCATTATAATTTGGTAGAAACCAAAAGATAATATAAAAATTAGTTTAGCACACCAAAAGATAATACAATCTCAATTCTATAATAGCCTTTTCATTGATTGAGATTTGGACATATTGTACGAAACAATCCAGCTGTTGAACTTGCAATTTAATAGATAATCCGTAATTAACTGGTAGAAAATATGAACAACCTACACGACCAAAAAAAATATAAAAATTAATTTAGCATAGCCTTTTCATTTTATTTATAATTAAAAGTTACAAATACTTGAAGAAACAATCCAGCTTTTGAACTAAACACCCTACACAACCAAAAAATAATATAAAATTATTCAAGCATACCAAAAGATAATATAAAAATATTTTAGCATAGCCTTTTCATTTTATTTCTAATTGAGTGTTGGGCATACTTGAAGAAACATTCAAACTTTATTTACAATGGAATTTCCCAGCAAAGCAACTCATTCAACAATGTCCTATTTTTTTTGCTTATTTTCTTTGGTTACACAAATTGTTCGGGCAACAGTGGAATTTCCCAGCAAAGCGACTCATTAAACAATACATTGCAGAAAAGTAGAAGTAATATAATTTGACTATGTGCAACTGTATCAAGCTCTGATCGCTTGCATATTTGTTTTTTTATCCAGATAGACTGCTACCTCTGCCTCCATAGTGGTAATAACTCTGGATCTATCTATGACACTTGTGGACCAAAGAGGCACATGGCTAATGTACTTTGGTTATTTATTGTGCGTTACAAAAGAGAATCTGCAAAATCATATCCCAAAAGGCATATGGGATACTATGGAAGGTGATGATGTGGCTTTTGTATCACAGTTTGTGGCAAGAGACAATGGTTTGGATGAAAGTTTACAGGTATAAATGCTGCATTGGGAAATTTTCTCCAGTTGCTACAATATTGCCTGATTTTGCACTACATGATTGTCACACTATTTTTGGCTTATCCCTACCTAGAACTTCCCCACACGTTAACCAAACCAAATTGAACCAAATCAACAAATTCAGCTACAACCCAACTCAAGTTAATAAAACCAACATACAGTTACTTTAAGCGGCTATATAATTAACTCTTAACAATAAACCGTAATTCGTTCCAAAAAAGCTACTTGCCAAAGCATGAAAATGGTGTGCAACAGATTTTTACATGTACAAAATTACTTTAATGTCTTTGCAAATATATTATCATAAAAGTAAATATCTTTCGAGACATGGTCCAGGCATTACAATCCACTCAAACATGCTAAGCACCCAGCAAATATGGGAATCGATGGAATCCACATCAATTAATTTTCTAATGCCACCACCAAGCTCTCTAAACAACTTGGATATCCAACCAATGTTGTCACCTTCTGGAAAATTTCAATTAGTACCACCACACTGAA
Source organism: Notholithocarpus densiflorus (assembly GCA_030021035.2). Lineage (NCBI taxonomy): Eukaryota > Viridiplantae > Streptophyta > Magnoliopsida > Fagales > Fagaceae > Notholithocarpus > Notholithocarpus densiflorus. The sequence continues at coordinate 4,750 of JARYZH020002911.1, forward strand.
AACTTAGTGTTCATAATCATGAAGTTGCTCATTAAATGAGACTGAAACTGTGAGGGTAAGGGTAATTCAAAACTTACAAACCAATGTTGAGTAGCCTACTTGTTTTCCTTGCAATCTATAAAATAATTTGAATTATTTTTAACTGAGCTTCCTCTCCCTCCAAACACTTACAAACCACACTTCTTGCTTATTGTTTTCTTATCTCCAAGCCTAATGTTGCATTGAATTGTGAAATTCCAAAAGAACTTCAAAATATGAGCACCTGATGATGCAAAGGAATTTTTTTTTTTTTTTTTTTGAAAAGTTTTTTTTTTCTCAATCAGTAGATGACAATTCTTAGGATAGAGTCATAAAATAATTGGCCACAAAGTCAACTATGTTGAACTTCATATTTGTGGATTACAATTTTTTTCCAAACTGTCCTTCACAAATATTAAATTTTCTCATATTCATTTTGTACGTGTGTGTGACTTTTTTTATAACCAATCCGACTGCTTAATTTTACTTCAGCTCAAGTGAGTTTGATTCTGTAACTTTGGATTTTTTTTTCCCTCCTCTCTACAGCTAATGTAAGTTGCTGGGTATTCATATCTCCACAATGATTATAAAATAAAATAGTTTTTTTGGCTGCCAAGGATTATGCAGTAAAATTATGCAGAAAGCTTACCACAAAAATTGAAACACCAAAAACAATATGCTTTGATTCTAATATCAATTTGCTTTGGCCGGTAAAGTGGGTCTTTATTCAAATATTGAGGAGCTTTATTTGCTCAATTCTAGAGCTCTCCTTCCTTGCTTTGTGGTAATATGAAAACCTTGAAGAAAGATAAAAGATGCTTTACATTCTCACATTGAAGTTATGTGAATTTGTTTTGGTTATTCTAGAAATTTTGTCTAGAGGTTTTCCCCCTTCTTTGTTGTGGAAGGAATTTGATTTTTCTTTCTATCCTCTATTCAATTTCAAATATATTAAAGATTTTTACTTTTCTGCGTTAATTATATCAGCCTCTTCCTAAGTTTGCAGTTATCATGCTATTGTACACTACCATTCTTCCTCTTTATTCAATGCATGTTGTTTTTAATGCAGAAATAAATACCAAACTGTACATATTCTTGATCATGTTTGAAGTCAAATACTGCACAAACAAAACATTTTGTAGCTACTTCTAGATATGCCTAAGGGTAGTTAGCATTGGGTTGTTGAGAAAGGAAGTTTAAGTGAAAAGGTCTATCACGTACTGAAACATTCAAGAATGAAAGATTTTATATTTTAGTATTAGTGAAAGCATGGCATAATATAATGAAAGATGCCTTCTTTGAAAATCATTTGAAATCATTTATTAATTTCATGAAACAATTTCAGTCTTTTGATTATGATATTTATTGAATTATTCAGATGCACATGGTAGTGTCAAGTAGCTCAAACTAACATAGTTTTTTTAAATTTTTATATTCATGTCATAATGAATAAGCATCCAAATCTCAGGTGTAAGCTTGAAAATCAGTGCTAATGGCGATTAAATCTATAATGTTGGAATAATATAAAAGTAATATAAGGCAAAGACTTAATGAGTTTTGAAAAAAGATGCCAGCTTGAATTTTGTGCATCAAAATGCAAAACTAAACAAAATCTATTTTTGAAACGACATTCAGACAATCTCACAAACACATCAATGGCATGCCAAGGATTATGCAGTAAAATTATGCAGAATTATGCAGAAAACTTACCACAAAAATTGAAACACCAAAAACAATTTGCTTTGATTTGAGACGTGCAACCAACACCTTATACTTCACTACTTCAGAGTCTTACATTCTTCCAATAAGGCACAACACATTAAAAAAAATGAGACTTGAGATATTTCCAAATAAACAAAGGTAAAATAAAATAGTTTTCTTGGCTGTAAAATTATAGCACTATTGAAACGGCATTCAGGCAATCTCACAAACACATCAATGGCATGCCAAGGATGCTCATCTAATATAAACACAAACCAACGAAAAAAAAGGGTCTCATATTAATATAAACAGAGCATAAAAGTTAAGCACCCCAAAAAAAGGATTTTTTCTTGGCTGTAAAATTATAGCACTATTGATGTAGTATACAATGGACGCATTAATGAGAAGTACAATCTGATCAATTCAAGAAACGGAATCTTACATGTTGAAATAAGTTGGAAGGTGATTTGAGATGTGCCACCAACACTTTATACTTCACTACTTCAGAGTCTTACATTCTTCCAATAAGCCACAACACATTAAAAAAATGAGACCTAAGATATTTCTAAATAAACCAAGGTAAAATAAAATAGTTTTTTTGGCTGTAAAATTATAGCACTATTGAAACGACATTCAGGCAATCTCACAAACGAAAAAAAAGGGTCTCATGTTAATATAAATAGAGCATAAAAGTTTTGCACCCAAAAAAAAATTGAGATGTAGAGATACCTCAACCAAAGCGGGGAGGTTTTGTCAGTATTTATAAACCGTGTGGAAAGGAATAAAGGGAGGAAGGAAATCAGATAGGCAACCGTTACTGCGAAACGGTAGAGCAGGAAGAGGTGGGTAACTTTCAAACTCTCTGTTTTCTCACCTGAAGGCTTCAACGTTTTTTTTTTTTTTTTTCCTCCCTTTAAGCTTCCCTCTACGTTACAATCTTCAAGCTCTCTCTCTGCTCACGTTTCTATTTGGTCATGCAAAACCCTGAACGCTTCCCTTTTTCTTTTCTTTTTCTTTTCTTTTTTTTTTCTTTTTTTTTTTTCCTTCCAAACCGGCTTGCACGTTTGATATTTTTAATTTCTTTTTCCTTTAAGCTGAACTGATATTTTTAATTTCTTTTTCCTTTAAGCTGAACTGAAAAGGCTTTGGGTTGGGCTTGATAGTGGAATTAAATAAATAAGAGGTGGGCTGGATTAATTATACAAATTTATTATAGGGTGATAGTGGGAGTAAATAAATAAGTAGTTGGCTGCATTTATAGGGCTGGGATTTATAGGGCTGAAAATTGTAAAAACCATTTTAAAATTGAATAAATTTTTTTTTTTTTTAAGAAAATGACGTGGCAGCTGATGTGGCGCAACATGAGAGCAGCAGCATTAAACGCTATGCTTCAGCTTTTAGTAATATATAGATAGATTTGATTTTCATTATGGGAATGTCAATGTATATACTTAGTTCTTTACCTATTCTTTTGCAGTGTCACTAACAAACCCTCCATGCACCAAGCATCACTTTTGTGCTACCTGGCTGCCGGTCCTTTTGCGTTGTACAAACTACTAAATTCTTATTCTGTTTTCAAGCCACCTGTAGAAAGCTCATCCTTCTGTCTTCATCAACATCCAAACATTTTCTTACTCTTATTCTTTCTGGAGCTGCACTTGCTTCATTTTCTGTTCACCACATTTCACCTCTGGACATTTGAAGTGTGAGACACAAACTTTGATTCTTTGAAGGAATAATTATCTTAGAAGGTAAGTTTTTCCAGCATATATATGTCTTGGATGATTAATAAATTTGTTTTACAAGCACAGAGTACTTTTTGTGATATTGGCAATTGACTTGGGCACAATATGGCAGGTTTTTAACCTCAGGTGGACACTGGGGTAGGTTGAAGCTAGTGTTGCTTTAATACCTTCAAACAGTTGCTGAATTATGCATGAGAATCTTTTGATTGAATGATGCTGGTCAGTACTCCCTATTTCTTCCTCTTATTTCTTTTAATTTTTGGAGAGGAAAAAACGTGATTTACAAGGGAGCAAATAAAAAGGATTAAGAAATGACATGTTCGAAAATCAGTGTCAAGTTTTTTTTTCTTTGATGTGGAAATGCTCAATTCTTGTGTGACTAAAATAAGAAATAGAACTCTGTAGCATAAAATTTTCCTCTATGGCTGAAATGTTTTAAATCTTATTTAAATATTGCTTTTTTCTTTTCATGTTCCTTCAGCCCAAAATCTTAAATCTTTTATTACTGCATTGCTTTTCAATTCATATAGTCACTACTAGGATATCCCTGATTTTAAAAATTTTGCTTTTGTCTTCCTCACTAATTGAAAATGATGTAATTGATGTTCGATTTCTGCACACTTAAATCAATAACTGCATGCAATTGTTGATATCCTTGTCTCTTTAAATTTATTAGAGAACAATAAAACCCTGGTGATTGTTTAATTTATTGATTTGTTTTTGCAGAATAAACTTTAACTGAGCAACCCAAGAAAAGGCATTAATAATGTTTGGTTACTTGAGAAGGGCTTTAGTTAATCATACATGAGTCAGAAAATAAATTATCAGGGTACAAGGCCAAACTCAATTCAAGCATCCTGATCTATATGAAAAAGAAGAAATTACGCCAAAATAAGGGAAAAATCTTGCAAGATAGCACATTCCTTAATCATCTGCTATACAACAAGCTTTCTAGTACTAAATATACTTTAAGAGCCTATGTTAGAGTTCATTTTTTTTTAAAATATTTTAAATTGCAACAAAAAACTCTAGGTCTTTGGAAATTTGAGGAGAGCAAAAATGGAAGTTTCAAATAATGGTATGTCAGCCAATATATTTAGTTCTTTGCTTATTCTTTTGCAGTGTAACTAACAAATCCTCCATGCACCAAGCATCACTTTTGTGCTACCTGGCTGCTGGTCCTTTTGCGTTGTACAAACTTCTAAATTCTTAATCTATTTTCAAGTCACCAGTAGAAAGCTCATCTTTCTTCATCAACATCCAAACATTTCCTTGCTCTTATTCTTTCTGGAGCTGCACTTGCTTCATCTTCCACTCACTACATTTCAAATTTGGACATTTGAAGTGTGAGACACAGACTTTAACGGAATTATTATCCTATATGGTAAGTTTTTTAAGCATATTCCTTTGATGATTAGTAAATTTGTTTCACAAGTACAGAGTATTTTTTGTGATATTAGCAATTTACTTGGACACAATATTGCAGGTTATTAATCTCGGGTAGACACTGGGATAGTTTGAAGCTAGTGTTGCTTTAATACCTCCAAACAGTTGCTGAATTTTTTATGCGTGAGAATCTTTTGATTGAATGATGCTGGTTAGTACTCCTTATTGCTTTCTCTTTTTTCTTTAATTTTTGGAGAGGAAAGGATGTGATGTGACTTACAAGGGAGGAAAAAAAAAAAGGATTAAGAAATAACATGCTCGAAAATCAGTGTAAATTTTTTTTTTTTTTTTCTTTTATGTGGAAATGCTCAATTCTTGTGTGACTAAAATAAGAAAAAGAACTCTTTGTAGAATAAAACTTTCTCTAATGCTGAAAATTTTCAAATCTCATCTAAATAATGCTTTTAATGGTCTGTCAGCCCAAAATCTTAACTCATTTATTACAGCATTGCTTTTCAACTCATTTGGTCACTACTAATTGAAAATGATGTAATTGATGTTCGATTTTTGTATTCTTAAATTAATAATTGCATGGAATTGTTTATATCCTTGTCTCTTTAAATTTTATTAGAGAACAATAAAATCCTGGTGGTTGTTTAATTTGTTGATTTATTTTTGCAGAATAAACCTTAACTGAGCAACCCATGAAGAGCCATTAATATTGTTCAGTTACTTGAGAAGGGCTTTAGTTTCTCATAGATGAGTCAGAAAATAAATTATCAGGGTATAAGGCCAAAGTCAATTTAAGCCTCCTGATCTATATGAAAAAGAAGAAATTATTCCAAAATGAGGGAAAAATCTTGCAATACTCGCATCCGCTACATAAGAATCAATTATAAAATTTTGGTGGGTGCTAAAACTCTTGAAGAGACCCAACCCCTGTTTCGCTCCACACAAGAGATAGCTAGCAACACAACTCAATTTTATTGCCAGGTACTTCTTTACAACCAGCTTAGTATCAAGTTAGTTTACTGCTTCTTTTCTTAATGATTTTTAAAACTGATAAAACAGATATGAGATGTTTCAAGCTACATCCAGAAATTGTTAAGGGAAGGAATTCTTGTGCAGATTCACCTTAATTTATCGAGTGCAACACAAGCCCAGCATCTATTTGGTGTGATATCAGAGCCTATTGGTCACTAAAAAAATCTTCTTATCTTGAGGATTTATGGTTACTTGACTCCTTTGCCCACATTCCAACTGTAGGGACCTGCAGCAATATTCAGCTCCTTCATTTTGAGTCCAAACTCCTGGTGGTACAACAAGAAGTGGAAGATTTAGGGAATGAAATCTCTGGTAGTTCAATTTTTACTATTATTTTTCCTTAAGCTTATGCATTTGACGAATAACAGATTGATTCTTTTAACAATTTACACTATAAGTTCAAAATGTGATTGTAACATTTGTCTTGAGAAATATGGCAAGCTATTTGATCATATTTGACAAGCGGCAGGTGGAACCTAGTGCAGACTTGTAGCTTCCATTATCACATTTTTTAGATCAAAAATCACTTCTCTGTCTTAGTGAGAGAAGTTCTTTTGATTGAACAATGCAGGTCAGCTTCACACTGTGCTTCCATTCTTACCATTTACCTTTGCTCTTCTCAAAAGACGAAAGAAGAAATTACTTATACTACGAATAAGAAATGGAATAAAAACTGTAAAAAATGGTATTGAAATTATTAGATATGATCAGCTTTGAATGCTCATCCATATAATCATCTAAATGCCACATTCCAGATGTAACAGACACATCACATGTGGGTGGAATTTCCTTTGTAATGACATCCCCTGTTGGAGTATTTAATCACGAAGAAATCAACTAATGGAGTCTTTTCCGCTGGAGGTCCCCGCTTGGGATTTTTTTTTTTTTGAAATCTACACGGGCCTGCAAGTCTTAGAACACAAAAAACTCCATGCTGGATGGATCATGCTATTAAAGGTGGTAAGCTCATCTTGTTCCAACATTTTCTCATTATTTTCATATTAGGCTGTGTTTGTTTTGGCTTCAAATCATTTCCGGAAATGCTTTTCCGTAAATGCGGGTGTTTGGTTGCTCATGAAAAATAAATTTTCCGGAAAATATTTTCCGTTGACCATGTAAAATGAGGCTTTGACCTGGAAATGGTTTGAAGTGAAAATTTTCACTTCAAACCATTTCCGGGTTAGACGCGCAAAGAGAGAGATAGCGAGAGAGAAAGAAGAGAGAGTTACCGATCGCACCCCAGCACCGGCGCCGCCACCACCAAGCACCGACGCCGCCATATATCTCGCACCGCCAGCACCCCAGCACCCCAGTACCGACGCCGCTAGCACCCCAGACCGATCCACCCAGACCGATCCACCGAAGATCGCAACACCCCAGACCGATCCACCCAAAACGATCTCATCGGCGCCGTCGTTACCCATGACCGATCTCATCAGCGCCGTCGCCTTCTCGTCGTTACCCATCACCGATCTCATCGCCCTCTCGTTGTTACCCATCACCCAGACCGATCTCTCCCTTTCCCTCCATTTTTGATCACTCTCTCTTCCTCCCTCTCTCAGTTTGACCGAATGGTGGAGTTTAATGAATGGGTTGTTTTGATTTTTGTTTTTTTAAGTTTATTGATTGAAATTTTCTATTATAATATTTGTTTGGTAACTGAGAAAATGGGTGAGAAAATGTGAGAAAGTAGTAGGAAAATAGCATTTTCAGAATGTTACCAAACACATGAAAATATTTTCTAGAACAATTTTCATAATGTAACCAAACACTTGAAAATATTTTCCTTTCCCGAAAATAGCATTTCCGGAAAATAAATATTTTCCGGAAAATATTTTACATCAACCAAACACAGCCTTAGATTAGCATTTATGGGCACATCCTTTTGTTACTAAAAAAATTCTTCATCACTTTTTTTACTTACTATTTCTGGAATCTTTTGGTGCTTGATACTGCCAAGCTATATCCCTTTGTTTGTCTTATTTATTTATTTTATTTGCATCCATTACCTTGCTTGATATGACCAAACAGCCATCATCCGTTTTGTTATCCAAACATATGTGATACTACCACAATGGCAAGGACATTTTGTATATTCCATAGGCACCTGTTTTAATGAAGTATGCATTATCAGGTTGACAAACTACCTCCCTCTGAGCTTTGGGAATTGATGGTGGACAGAAAAAAGTAGGTTCTCTCCAGAATTTTGGTTCTTTCTTCTCTTCTACACTCCAGAGAGTTCAAAAGGCTCAGCACATCACTGATCTTGTTGTCGTTGCAGTCCTCATCACCAGTAGGGGATGCACAACTCCGAAGTTACTATCAATAATTCTAAATTGTTCTATGCTGAGATTGTAATGCTAGAGGCTTAGAGGGGGAAACTTTCCCAAGACGGCTCAGGTGCTTGTTCCATGAT
>JARYZH020002912.1:0-13056 GCA_030021035.2 Notholithocarpus densiflorus
TTGAGAGTCTGTGATGAGTTATTGATTTCAAGGACTCTGTAATTCATGGTAGTGATGTTGATCTGCGGAACATTGCTGCTGCAGTCTAACTGAAAACTAGGGTGACCGCAATAGTTTGGTCGATTGGATGCCCAGAATGGATAACCGAGGTTCATAAGGTTGCCACAGTTAAATGGTGCCTCACAGGTGAGATATTGCTCATTATCCGCAAGCAAAGATGTTGGAAAATGGATTAAGGTTATGGTTACTATCATCAAGGACAATTTGATGGTTGGGAAGAGATGGGGATGCATTTTGACAGAAGACAGAGGGAGGGGGAGTGGTGTTGACGCCAAATTGGGGGGTCTAAATTTTTTAAGCAAAATCTCTACTTGGAAGTTACATTGCGGGTCAACTCACCATTCACATAGTGATTATTATTATTATTATTATTACTTTGAATGGTATCCTATGATATCTCTTAATATTAATAATAATAATATTTCTCTGTGTTGACTGCAGGAAGTAATGACTCAAGATTTTTCTAGCAAAGTTCCAGGAAAAAACAAATGGGATTAGGAGGACTTCAATTGTTTTAAGTTTTTGCCGAGTCAAAACACGCTGAAGACTACCTATTGGACTGTTTGGATAGAGGAGGAAGGAGGGAAGTAAGGGAGAGTAGAATAGAGTTAGTTGAAAACTAAGTTAATTTCTAGCCAATTCTATTTTATTTCTCTCTACTCTCCCTCCCTCTTTTTCAATCCAAACAGACCATAAGACTGAGAATTACTTGCATTCCAAGTTAACATGAAGCCACTATCAAAAGCTGCAATTACTGCATCATAAGTTATAGTAGTTGGAAATGCTGATTACAGAACTGGAACATTGACCCAGTAGTTGCATGCTGCTAATGTGGAAAAAGTCAAAGACCTCTGGGTATATAAGTAATTGACAAAATTGGTACTGTGTATAGAACAAACAATTAAATTGAAAAAATGGTTGAACTCTAAAGATGAGTAATTTTTAAGTACTCTTGGAGTATAGAGAATGGTGCTCTATGAAGAAGAGGGAGCACAATTTCTCCGTGCTCTGGGAATACTTAAAAATTTTTCCTGTAAAGACTAACTCAGAATTTAGCAAAAAATTTAAAAAGAGAGAAAAATAAAAGAAATATATTTTTGAAGACTCTTTTCAGGTAAGACCCTAAAAAAACTTCTTTGCTATTAAATCTAATGGCTATGAAGAAATCTGTCAAAATAAAAATCTACGTGATTGTAAATTTTTTATTTTTAAAAGGAACTTTTCTTATTTGTGAAGCAATCTAACTTTTCCATGGGTCACCATAGGATCCAGATCCCATGCTAGAGCTACGAGCAATATCTATGGACCGTTGGGAAGAAATTTTAAAAAGTTAAAATTTTTTCTTCAAACAACCCATAAATAAAAGAAATTATTATGTTTTTATTGGACGGCTGATATCAAAAAATTAATATTTTAACTTCTGCTCCCAACCATCCAAAAAAAAAAAAAAAAAAAAAAAGAAGTATTGCGTTGAATTTTAATTCCATGATTATATATATTTTTAGTGTTATGTCATTGTCAGGTAATGGTTTGGCTCCATCTATCATGAATTATAAATCGCTTTTTCGTTTATCAAAGTTTTGCATCGCTCTTGGAGTTGTTAAGGTCGAGGGAAGAAAGTCAATTTTGATGAAAAGAATCTGGTTTTGTTTAACTGGGAGTGACCTCTTGTCATGGTCATTAGAGTTAATTGTTGAGAAGGCCATCTAAAAACAGCTGTACAAAGGATTCATTAATTGGAGAGCATTCTACTGTGGGTGGATACAAGGCCAAACTCTCGTCTTGGGTCCATACATTTAGCGCCAAGGGTCAGATGGGGTTCGTCGTGCTGCTTTCATTGCCTTCTGGTTATGTAAGTTTGTGTTTTGTGTGCATCCTCATTATTCTATCGAACTTGCATATTTTCTTATGGCTATTAAGATTTCTGCTGGGGTTAGTTTGCCATTGGAACCTTTGTTTCTAGGTCATTTGTTAACTCGGCTGGATGAGTTGCATGGTGATGAGATTATGGGAGAACTAGTCATGTGGTCACTTCATCGCTGCATTGTGCCATCCTTCAGGCTTTCCTGCGGGAATGTTGTTCTAAATACTTGTCCAAGTGCAAGAAGTTCTGCCACGCTAAATGTCACTTCAAGGACTGTCCTGCTAAGATTACTTCGTATTGTGGCAAATTCTTTGATTCGTTTCCTATCAAGTTTCGTTGGGCTGGTTTGAAAGGCCTTGGGTATAACGTCATCAGAGCCTGAAAATTTAATCATAAAAATCATAGCATTTTTTCTTATAACCAAAAAAATGTGAATTCATAATCTCTAACTCTAATACAAAATGTATAAGGAGATTTTCGTAGTTATATATTTTCATGAACATATGCTCTAAATACTCCTAAAATGAATGATTTATACATGGCAAAATAAAAGTGAAAATTAGAAAAAAAAAAAAAAAAGAGATATTTAAACTTATTGTATAATTTTAATATATATATATATATATATTAAATATGACAGGAGGTCAATAAGTAAAATTTAAAATCAATCATTAATATATAAATAAAAGCAGAGATCTTATGTGAGAAATTACAAGGTTTTGCCAAGTGGCGCATTTTATGCAAAGAGAATTGAAATATTCTCAAGTGCCACATTAGAGATAAGAATAAATTAAATATTGACTTTTTGTTTTATTTGGCTCAATGTTTCAAGACTTTTTTAATTAAAAAATAAATATTCTTTGTATCATTTGATTTAATGTTTCAAGACTTTTCATCTTCCACGCATACACACAAAACTTATTGCATTTTCATTCACCATTTTTACCTTTTGCACTTTTACCCATTTATCTATACTTACCCATAGTCCTTTATGTCATCTCATGTCAAATACACATAGACCAAAAATGATGTTATTTACCTTCAATCTTTCGACGACACCTACCTAACTCTAACATTGTTGTTTCATCTAATCCTAACTCATATGAGTTGGCTACAACCAAGGAAGGGGGCTTGCATTTTATATTGAGTGATAACAGCAATTAAGATTTTGATGTTAAGGTCGAACATTGTGGATTTGTGGGTTTTGTAAATGATGTGATTGACTGTGGGTGTTTAGGATTTGTATTTTGTTTTAGAATCAAGGTGAAAGAGAAAGACACATTCTATATTAACTTTTATTATATAATATTCCTTCAAAGTTGTTGTATTTTTTTTTCTATTTTTTTTTCTCATTACTTCAATTGAATAATTTAATAGAGATGTGTGTGCAATTTATAATTGTTGCTTTTTATGGTGATGAACTCATTATTATTAAAGTTCTATAAAAATTATGCTATAATACATATACAACATTCTCCAAAACCATCTTACATAATATTATGCTATAATATTATTAAAGTTCTTTCCTTTTTTAATTTTTAATTTTTTTGTTATAAAAAATAGATATAGATGTTGGAAATATAGTTGTGAATAAACAAGCTTTGATTGAACTGACATAAACCCAAATAATTAGCAAGAACAAAAATTAAAGAAAAATTTAGAATGATTCCACAATAGTATCAAATCACAAAATAAACGTTGCTCTTAAAGGTTGATTTGTGCTACCTGGCAAGTAGAACTCGGTATGAATAACTTTGTTGGCCAAACAACCTTCTAAGATTAGACTATAGTGTTGATCTTTGCATTTAGCAAACTTTCTCTCAAGGAGGTTCAAGAACAACCTACCAATATCTCCTTCCTTAATCACGATTGAGCATAGAATCACACCCACCCAAGTTTGAGATGATTTGCCCAAGAAGAAAAAAAACGTGGGAAAGAAAAGGAGAGCTAGATTGTTTCTTTACACAATAAAGAGATAATGAATATTAATGGTTGAATGGGTTTTGATAGATCATTAAAGGAGAACAATGCCTTATAAACACAAGAGAGAGCTTACTCCAAACCAATGTGGGACTCATAACAAAAGATAAAGTGTTTGGAACACACACCCACACCAACAATAGATACATGTGGTTTGTCAATAATTTCTTTTACCTAAAATAAAGGATAACCAAAAAAAAAAAAAAAATCCTTCTTTTCCCCACCATCATCAACCTCTGCACCCAGCACCAACTAAGAATACCACCACAACTTCACCGGCACTACAAACTACTCCCAAAGGTTTATATCTTTGGTGAATGTTCCCAATGCACACCTCTGCCCATTACCTTGCAAAACCCCTTCTTCTACCCATTGCCTTTTCCTCTTAAGCAAACAAAAACCATTATCCCTACGAACCCCAAAACCAAAATTGACCCAACAATGTGACCAATCAATCCCAAAAACCAAAATTGACCCAACAATGTAACCAATCAATCCCAAAGAATCAAATCTTGTCCACGACATTGAGGTTTTGTTGGATTGAAAGGTTTGAGTTATTTAAGGTTGAATAGATTTATTCGGCCTTCTTCAAGGGTAGTTTGTGGTGCCGGTGAGGTTATGTTGGTTTTTGTCAGTGTCAGTGGTGACCCTGGTATGGAAAAGAAGGCTATTTTTTTGTTTTTTTGTTTTTATCTTTTTATTTTTTATTTTTTTTGTTTCTATCCTAGGTAAGAGAAATTAAAAATATAAATTTAGTAATTAATGGACACATGACAGAATTTTATTGATGGTACATAAAGTGGTATAGAGAAAATGGTACAGAAGATTTTGATTCATTTCCACCAAGTGTATTTATTTCCAAAATTAACACGTTTAGTTATATATGGTAAATGTGGGTTCCAATTAGCTCAACTGGTAAAGTCTCTGATGGTTGAATAAGAGATCTGGAGTTCAATCCGCGCCTACACCAAAAACTGATTGATATCTTGGTCTGATGATAAAGAGCTATTATCAAGAGCGGATGCCATAGGTTGAAACTCTCTAAAAAAAAAAGTTATATATGGTAAATAAGCTTATAGATCATATAGTAAATAATATTTGATTAACACAAAATTTGACAAGTGAATTAAGAGTGTAAAGAACATGTAATTCAACAGTTAGATTTTCAAAATATGTAGTAATGTTAATTTTATTAAAGGAAGTTGTAGCTTTAGGTACAATCAATTTTGTAGCTAAACTTTGTCATTTTTTTTTTTAAATGAAAGGGTCGACCTCCAATATTCATGTGTTTTATAAAAACATGCTTTAAACACTTCTAAAATTAATGATTTTTCATGAAAATATGCTCTGAATACTCCTAAAATAAATTATTTGTATGTGGCAAAATAAAAGTGAATATTAGATGAAAAAAAAAAGAGACATTAATACTTTAAATGGGTATCAGTACAAAATGTTTTTTTTTTTTTTAAATGAAGGGGACCTTCAATACTCATGTGTTTTATAAACACATGCTTTAAATACTTCTAATATTAATGAGTAATACATAGTAAAAGAAAAGTGAATATTAGAAGAAAAATAGACATTAATACTTTAGATGAGTTTAAGATACAATACCCTACATACAATTTCTTAGGCTCCCTAATTAAATCATTCCACGTATCCTACTTACCCACACCAACCCAAATAGTTGCAAACCCATCTATAAGGGCAAAGCCATGTCCATGGTTGCCCAAACCCGCTTGAATCTCAAGATCACAATCAAACCCAACTCATGGCCACCAAAACCAAAAAGACCATGACCAACCCACAGCAATCGAAACCTAGCTCCATCGCCGTCTTGTCCCATCTTTGAAACCAAGCAACCCACTACCACCCAAACAATGACCAAAGATTCACCGTGGTCTTGATCCCTTCAACAAGACCCAAACCCAAACCCAAACTCAACAGATCATAGCCACCTAAAACAAGGTCTGTAATAGACAACTCACCAGAGCACGAAGCTTCTCCATGGGCCAAGCTAGGGTTTTGACCTTGATGTGTAATGATCAGATCCTATGGTGGTTTTTTGGGTGTCCTTGGCCATGGGTTGCTGGGTTTAGGTTTTGGTGATGCCATGTTTGGATACTCCATGCTTAGATCCATGTTCATCTTTAAATCCTTGCTTGCATGTTTAGATTTAACTTGCATCTTTAACATGCTTTCTTTGCCTTTTGTGCTTTTTCTTGCCTATGTTTGGTTGCATCTTTTCCCTTTATTGCTTGTTTGGGTGCAATCGCTTGTTTGAGATCATATCTTGATGATGTTGGCATGCTTTTGCCTTGCCTCTCTCTCTTGCTTAGCTTTGCATGTTAGGGTTTCTCGTGTTAGCCTTAAGTGTATGTTATGATGTGATTAGATTTTATTCTTGAGTGTGATAACATGTTTTGCCTCCTTTGTGCTTATTGTCTTGCTTTATGCCATCTTGTGTGATCTCTTTATGAAATCTCAAGACCCACTTTTAGGAGCTTTGCTTGTTGGCACACATGTCGTCCATAATTCAATTCAATGGATCCACAAAAACCAAATCCAAACCTACATTTGTTCCTTGTGAATACATATTCTCTTTGTGTGTTTGTTTGTTCACATGCTCTCTTTATTTGCGTGTTAGCTTACATGCTTTCCTCCTTTGCTTGTTTGCTTTTACATGCTTACCTCCTGATAACACCTTAAAATGTATACTTGTTATATATTTATATGAGCGTTATCTCTTTATTACTATGCTTAATTTGTATAATAAGATGTCATTCATTGCATGTAATTTTCTACTTTCAGGAAATCATGTGAAAAAAATGAGTTTACAAGAGTTTGTGAGAGAATGGAGGCCAAACTAGAATTAAAAAGGAGCTAAAGGACCATGCTTAAATGTCTAAGGAGGTGCAGCTAGAGTGCTTGGGTTGTCTACCATGTTTGGGAGCTTCAAATAAGGAAAGAAATCAAAGAGGCAGAATCTGAAAAGGAAAAATTAGATTTGAGCACTGATTAGTATTTTGGGCGTATCTCTCTCCTTAAAAATTGACATAAGGCCAGATGGATTGGAACCGTGACTTAAATATCTACAACTTTCCAGTTTTGATTTTTTTGAAATTCATAATTTTTGAAAGCCGAAATTAACTCACAAGTTACTCCTGTAAATCTGGACGAAAATTAAAATAGAAAAAGTTTTATTTTCTTTGGACACTTTGATGTTAGGGTTTTGAAGGAAGGCTATGTAGAACAAATTTGGCAGAGAAAAAACTTGTATTTTCCTTTCTCTAATGGCAGCCTAAACTCTTTGCTAGAGCTAGGGGTTATGTTTCTTTTGTACGGTATGAATATTCAATGTGATTCTTTCTAGGATTTTATCAACAACATATTTGATTATTCAATTAGATTTCTTTTGATGTATTAGTTCTTCCATTCTTTCAATAAGTTCAATCATGTTTTTCTTATTGTTTAGATGAATTTCTAATAGTTTCAAATGGAAATCAAGTTTAAAATGAATGAGTTTTTCTGAAAACTTTTCTAACCGCATTATTAACCTAGGTTATCATGCGTTCTTGAATTGTCTCAGTTCAATCGAATCATAAGTATTTAATTGTATAAGAACAATCAATTATGAAATATATAATTTCTTAGATCACAAAAAATTTCATATCGATATAAGGAAACACCCCGATGTCCTAGTATTTACATTATTGACTTCAATCAGTTATCACTGTTAATCTTGTTTACAATTACTAGGCAAAAATTATTCTTCATCTTCACCAAAAGTTTTTTTTTATATTATATTGTCTTTGAATTTACCCTGCTCCTTGTGGTTCGACCTCGGTACTCTGAGAATTATATTGCTACGATCTCTTGCACTTGGGAGTGAGCAAGCACCTCATTTGCTCGTTTGCTTTGTATTTTCTTGTCTACTTTGAGTTCTTGTTTGCTTTTTGCATGTGATGGATGGAGCACGCACGCAACTTACAAGAGAAAAGCAAAAGGGCATAGATCAGCAGATTTAGGGGCTTAGCCTTTCTGTGAGGTCCATTCTTTCTTAACCTTTCTTTAGAACCATGTCTATAGCTTTCTTAGACTAGGGTTTCCATTCCTTGTACTTTGCTTGGGCCACACTCTTTAGGTGTGGATATGTCTACATTTTCACTCTGCTTTGTTGATATATTGTGCATGCTATATGTTGTTAAGGTAGTCATGCACTTGTTGACATCCCATTTTGCAACCCGCATTTAACCTCACATGGAGGATAAAAGGGTAATTTCACCTTAGAAATATGCATCTTGATTCTAGTCACTAGATCCTTAATCTCATTTCACCAAAATGATCTTGATGTTGTAACGATCAAATCGACTGGTCATAAGCCCTAATCGGACCATCAGATTGAAAGTTATCATCAAATCAAGTTCTAATGGCCGAGATGCACTCTCACAAATTGAGTCCGACTATATGTGATTATGAATAATTGATTTCAATAGGTTATAAGTATAATCAATTTGAGAACGATGATGTGTCATAATTTGATTGGTTAGGACTACATTTTATGGTAGGGTTGCACACACCTAATTAACTAGATAGTTAAACATTAATTATTCAATGAGTAATTTGTGCAATTATCTTTTAATTAGGGTAAATTTGGAACCAATTAAGTCTGAAATGGGAGTGATTGGAGCCATTTAATGTTAATTGGGAGCTAATTTGGGACCTATTAATGTTAATTGTGCTGAAATCATTTTCTAACAAATGACCTCTGCTCACCATTTCCTCGATATCTCTTAGAATATTTTGAATCTGTGAATGAAGTTAATTTTCCCAGAAACTAGACATTCGGGACTTCAATTTGAGCACAAGAACGAGACAATTCCGATCAGAATTGAGTCAAATATGATTATTCGAAGTTGGCTCTACAGGCAGTTACAGCAGCTACACGAAAACCGAATTTTGGCTTGCTCCTCACTCTCACAAATCTTTCCATTTAATGCACCAGATTTCTCCCAAGGCTAAAATGAAGTCTAGGTTCATGATTCTTTGTCAACCCTCATTAAATGGCATTTCATTCATATTTCCTCCGCCACTACTATATAAACCCCCTCTTTCCTTCACTCCAAAGGACACAGAGAAAACCCCCCTCTCTTCCCCTCTCTTGAGTTTTAGTGAAGTTGAGTAGTCTTGTCATATCTTAGTTTTCAAGATATTGAGTGAGACTCACTCTTCCTCTCCTAACTCTTCTTTTCCTCCACCCTTAGGATCTCTACCAAGAGTCTCCTCCTCTACCATATGGATCTTGCATGAAGGTATAATTCATTTCCCTAACTTGTTTTTTTGTGTTGCCATGATGAGAATTTAGAATTAAAGCATGATAGTAACTATTTAAATTCTCTTGAATATGTTTTGAATGTTCTTAAATGTTCTTATGTGTTCTTCATATGTTCTTGGTTGTTCATCACATGTTCATACATAACACTAGTTTCGATCTTAAATCCACATCAAAAACATGAAAAAGATGTTTGTTTAATAATTCTTTCAAATCTTTGAATCTAGGATATCACCATCCACACACATTCACTAGAATTTATTTTTCAATCCAAATGAAATGCTTAATAAATGGAATTAGGGTTTATCACATGCACACACAATGAATTCAACATGCAAATTGATGGATAACATATTGGATGATGTGATATGAATGTTGACCACCATAGTTTAGAAGACCGATTTCACCGGGCAAGGTGGGTGCCTAACACCTTCCCACCTTGTAACATAGCCTCCGAGCTTAGATCAAGGGTTGATAGACCAATGCTTATCCTCGTAATTTTCAATTTCTAGATTGTAACTAGGAAACAAAGCTATGTATTTTATCTTAGATTGTATCTAGGACCAGAGCCATGTAATTTTCCTATGATCAATGTAAATTCAATTGAAAATTAATAAAATGAGGAATTTTTCAATTTTGGTTTTCTTATTTGTCCCAATAATTAAATAAGTGGCGACTCCATTGTAAAACCCTTAATCTAAAGGGGAAAATATAATCAGTCGAACCTCCATTTTGAGAGATAATAACACAACTCCACCCATTCACGAGAGTTTGGCCCAACATAATAAAAAGGGGCCGGGGGCACGGTCTTTCACAGCACTTCAGATGATGAATGTTCGTGGTTAGGAAGGCAGCCCCTTCCTAATCATCGATTCTCTTGACCTTGGAGTGTGGATATGCATTCAAGGTATATGTTGTATATGCATATTCATGCTTCATTGGGTGCATGATCTTCCACTAGAAATGGCAAAATGGGCCGAAATTTTCTAACTTGACCCAAACCCACTCATTTTTGCCTAACCTGAACCCGAATTCTTTGGCTTGAATAAAGAATGGGCTAACCCATGGCCTGACCATTTTTTTTGCGGGCCAACCCGACCCGACCTAGCTAACCTATAACCCAACCCTTTTTTCAAACTATATTTTTCCTAAAATATATCTAGACTGCATGCCAAGGTGTTAGGTGCATAGACATAAAGGAACAAAGCACTATACTGACACTATCTAGCCATTTAGCAACCACCAATGGCAGTGGCCATGCCCCCATTATTAAAAAAAAAAGAGTTAATTTAAAGAAAAAAATACAAATGGCAAAAACATCTACAACTATACGTCTACACTACTAAACGTCTAAAACTAAGTTAAAAACTAACTAGTAGAGTTAAATACTAAGACTAAGTTATTAACACTTAGTCTAACTAGCAAAAAATAAACTAAAGTAAAAGAAAAAGTCTAAAAGTCCATATCATTAGTGAACTTTAAATCTGAAATGTGTAAACTTAATATGTATACTTTTTGTGCTCTTATAATCTATTTCTCTCTCAAGTTGTAAATTTGTAATTATAAACATTCTGGCTGTAAGTTATTAACATGGGAGATTTTCTTATCATGTCTGTAAAGAATTTTAGTCATGGTTAAAACTATCGGAATTGGAAGGATATGGAAAGTTTTATATTTTTTGGTTTTTTTTTTTTTTTTTTTCCCCTTCACATGTATAATAGTCACATAAATAGTCTAATAATAGTAGGTGCCCACTTAAGGAAAAAAACAAACAAACAGTATTATGTGTAATTCGTTTCCTTGATTGATTTGATTCATTCTCCCTAAAAATATTTATTATTTTTTTTTCATATGAAAATATGCATTGGCCCGACCCGCCCGCAACCCAATTGGCCCAACTTGTTTTCAACTCGTTTAAAATGACCCATCTTTTAACCTGACCTGTTTTGACCCACAATTTGATTGACCTGACCTAACACAACTGTTTGCCGTGTTTATCTTCCACATGTGTGATTGCCCTTATCCATGTCAGCTAGTGACATCGGTTTCCCAATGTATATGACATGCATCACGTGTTTGATACTTTGGTAAGCCTCGGCATGCCTTTGTCCGAGCATAGTGATGCATGTTGTATATATAGGCATGAAACCCTGCCGATGCATCGTGGTGCACATAACGTTAAACTCTACCGGATTTTTTCCATGAAAATGTGGCATCTTCTTGCTATATTCTCACTGTGAAAGCTTAGTGAGGATAATGTTTGCATGCCACGATGCACTTGACCTGAAATGTTGTCGGATTTTCGCCACGAAAATAAGGTGAAGTGTTGCTGGATTTTCATCATGGAAATTTGGTAGTAATTCCAATGTGCTAGCAAAGTATTGATAAAAGCTACACACCTTTCCCAAATCAAACCTCAAAGCCCAAATTTTTGAAAGCCCCGAAAGCTACTGCCAATAGCTTGTTTTTATCTGTCAATGACTAAAAATTAATAGTTTACCAAGACAAAGGGTTGTTTCATGATAGGTGTTGTGGGGTGCCTAACACCTTCCCCATATGCAACCACACTTCTAAATCCAAGAATCAAGATATTTTATTATCCATTTAGATTAGGAAAAACCTGACATTTTTCTTAACCTACAATTGATAATAAAATCAAAAAAGAGTCAGATGTCTAACCACACCTAGAAATACTCAATGATTAGTGGCGATTCCTAAACTTTAATTAAAAATGACTCAATAGTCATAGTTCACAGTGAAACTGTGCATCATTCTCAAAAGGGGAAGAGAGGGGGAACGGACCTCGAGTGCCCATCGCCCATTTCTAGTCCTATCCACATGTGTGGAGAGCATGCGTTGACTTCTAGGGTGGTTGAAGGCTGTGAGGCATTGACATGGTAACTCTCTTGTCTCATGGCATAGCAAGAAGCAATATGTTGTTTTTCATTCCAGCACTGTAGCTAAGTATCGTGCCTTTGTTGGCATCACTGGTGAGCTTTTCCGGCTTTGATGGCTCTTGGCTAACTTGAATGCTCCATAACCCACTGAAACTCCTTTTTATTGTGATAATGGCAGTGCTATATATATTGCTTATAATGATGTCTTCCATGAACGCACCAAGCACATTAAAATTAACAGCCATATGACTCATCAAGATCTCATGAAAGGAAATCTTTGGTTGAATCTCCTCTACTGACCAATCTACTGATATCTTCACCAAGACTCACCCATCTAGTGGCCTTCAAGATCTTATATCCAAGCTCCAATTGGCTTCATCTTCGCCACCTTGAGTTTGAGGTGGGATATTAGTATATAAGTTAGTTAGTCTGGCTTGGGCCCAATGTATTGTACTTGCAATACACATATATTACTTGTACTTCATACATATCGTGCCTATGTAATGTCCTCTCTTGTACAATATTATACACACATCATATATACAAAATATATATTCGGTTATACTCTTTGTCTTTATATTGTTAACAACAATAAATTTTTTTGGGATATTCCTGTACTAAAACAGAATTTTAACATTCCATTTTTCGTATTGTAGCCTCGAAATTCTAATTATTTGGTCCATAGTGAGACCACAAAGTGAGAGCAAGAAATTCCAATTATTAATTAGATCCATGTCGGGATCACAAAGTAAGACAAGTATAGTACTCTCATCAGCTTTCGTAGTCAAGAGTAAAACATATCATGTAAAATTCAAGCCATAAATATAAGAAATTCATACATGTGATGACTGATGAGGAATGTTTCTTTTATTTGCATTTGGCTCATTTTTACGAAGTTGTGGAAGAATCTACTGGTGACCCTT
>JARYZH020002913.1:0-13052 GCA_030021035.2 Notholithocarpus densiflorus
AAAAAGAAATTAAGCTAATTAGCTTTGGGCCAATAATATATAGTATTTGCTATTAGTTTTCCAACATCCAGCAAGTGATGCTTAGCCTTAAAATGTCTTAATTTAACTACAATTAAGTATGCTGTCAAAAAATCTGAATGAAAAAAAAAAAAAAAAAAAAAGAAAAAGAAAAAAAAAAGAAAAAAGAAAAAAAAAAGAGAGTATTTGGTAATTTGAATTATCAAAAATTTCCACAGTTATCAATGGTTCAATTAGCTTTGATATTTTCATATATTCTCCGGCCCTTTCTGCATCAAATTTGCAGTACCTTTCTCCATTACATATTGACAAATCAATTGTATATAGGGATTTAGTGTGAAGGCCTTTGTTTTTTTAAACTAATAATTAGCATTAATCTTTCACCTCTCTTAACAGAACTACTAGTAGATTCTTTTAGTGATTTTCAGATAATGCAGCATAATCTTTCACCATTAGAATCTCACCACATAACTTTTGAGGCACTTGTTCTAATGCTTTACCTTCTTGCCATGCTTGCCCTACTGACACTCCTGGTCCAAGATGACGAATATATAGAACAACCTGATCGCTGAAGGGATATGGATGTTTTACTGCCAAAGAAAAAGCAAGATACATGAAAAGAAGTCAGACCAGGCAATATTATTGATGGATCTGCATCTGATACAAATGACAGATACAGTTAACCAACTTTTTGACACAAAATAGACTTTGAGTCTTTGAAAGTCCAATAGTTATCAATTGATCTTGCAGAAACAGGAATATGCGTGACAAGAAAATATACTACCATAAAAATTGTCATCCTTTTTGGCATGAGAGCTTATTAGCAGTTGCAAATACCTTGTTGATTAATTATAGTTAAAAGTTTGTGATGTGTGAGAAAAGATGATTTTTTTTTTTTTTTTTTTTCTAGTAAGGTATAAAAGTTAGGCGACATAGCAACTGGAAGTAGAAATTGTGATATGAAAAGGGAAAACACAAGCATGGAAATGTTTGGATACAGTTCACAAACGCAAGGAAACCATAACATATAAGTCAAAATTCACCCTTCCTCTCTACTCTCCTCTTCTCTCCCTCCATTTGAAACATACACTTTGACTAACTGCATGGTAAGTATTTGAATTACATAACAAAAAGGAAATTTTTTTAATATGGTACCAGAGATGGGAAAACCCCTACCCTGGAAAGTTACACAAAACCCGAAGACTACATTTGCTTAAAAGATTTTTTTTTTTTTTTTTCCAAATTCCATTTATGTATATTCATTTCTAGAGATAATAGGTAGTCTGGAGACTTTATAACAAAGGAGAATATATCACTTCTCTCCAAAAAAGACAAAAACTGGATAAAACACCTCTTCACCAGTACTCTCTCTCTCTCTCTCTCTCTCTTCATGGTTCTCTTCAAAGTATATCAAGAAAGAAGAGGTTTTTAGCACACTACAAAATTTCAAAAAGTATTGATAATTAATCACCTGGTCTTGGAAAGCCTTGTGGATATTCTTCAAGATCCAAAAGGCCATCCCCAAAATCATATGCTAAATCACAAGGCTGTTCAGTTGACATAACTTCCTTAACTTGTCTCACTTCAAAATACAATGGATAAAAAGAATTTGCAAATGCAGACAGTAATGATCCACCTGAGCCATTAAATATTGGTTAGACACTGCTATTAACAGACAAAAAAGTTAAATCAACCATTTTATCTATGGTGGTGGAGTAATGCATCGAATGAAAATAAAATTAATTCATCAACAATATGATTTGGTCCTGATCTTGTGTCTCAAACCTCTAGCTTTTATGCATTAGATAATATCAATATGTTGTTGCCACTAGGCCATTGGATCAGGTGGTAAAGGGTTGGGTTGGGGGTAGGTAGTCAGTTCAAATCTTACCAGTCAAAGAAAAGATCTTTTTCTTTTTTTTTTTCCTGATTTTTGTGCACACAACTGAAATAAACTTCTCCAGTCAGAAAAATTCTCCCCAAATCAGATGATTTCAACTCTGATCGCTATACTATGGGACTAACAGATCATTCAAATTGTCCAACTGACCTATGCTAGAAATCATGGAGGAAGAAATAAATGAGAAAATCAACATCACAAACACAAGTAATCTCTTATATAAATGGGAGGAAGCTGGAGATCATTCAGATCTATGTAAAATATGTAAGGAAACAGGGAGTAATGGGTGTCTGAATATGATTTTAACTAAATACTTCCATTGAAATATGAGTTGTGATCTAAAAAAGAGTATTTATCAAAGGAAAACAAAATTACCAATAAATCGTCCATAGGTCTTCCCATCCTTGCAAGAAAATATAGCCTGAGATAAGAAGAAGAATCAATAAAATAACCAACAATATAATATAGCAGGAAAGAGCGACAATCAAGAGTGTAGAATCCACCTTCTTGAAGAAATTAATCCATGCAATAGGCATTGGCCCTGTTTAACAATGTTCAATATCAATGTCATGAAGTTTCTAAAAGCTAATAGACATTCAATCAGTAATGTCACTTAATAGAGAACTACTGGAAATTACTCAAACAAAGAATCCAACACAAGAAGAAAGGAGGGGGGGGGGGGGGGAGAGAGAGAGAGTCCTTTTTTCAAATTGGTAAGCTCCTAGGTGAGGTTAATGCAACCATTATAACCCTGATTCTAAGGTTCCAAGCCCTTCTATGGGAGTATTTAGGCCAAAAGCCTGCTGTAAACATTATGTATAAATGCAATACCAAGATTTTTGCTAAGGCTAAAGCCTTGCCTAGATGCCTTCATTAGCCAATATCAAAGCAGCATTTATATCGCAGAGAAGTATTCCTGAAAATGCACTGTTGGCTCAAGAGATTATTAAGAAGAGTTATCATGGGGATAAACGTCAAGCTAGGTGCACCATAAAAGTGGACGTCATGAAGGCTTATGATTAAGTGACTGGGACTTCATTTTGCACTGACTTAGTGCTATTGATGTACCTGGGAGCTTTACTGATTGGCTTAGGGAGTGTATAACCACTCCTAACTTCTCTGTTGCCCTTAATGGAAGCCTAGTTGGTTACTTCAAAGGTAGGGAGGGGTTGAGGTAGGGTGACCATCTTTCTCCTTTTTTGTGCCAGCCATAAAGGTGTTTTCTGATTTAATGTAGGTTTCTGGTCAGGCGTCTAAGGCTTTCAAGTTTCGTCTTAAATGCTCCAACTTGAACCTAACCCATTATGCTTTGCTGTTACCTTATGGTGTTCTCAACTGTTGATTTGGCCTCAACACAAATTATCAAGATGGTTATTGAGGAGTTTCCTTATTTTTTCCTCATAGATTACAGGAATACAAAAATATAGCATTATTAAATAATGAAGCTATAAGTATTAAATAAGGCAATCTACCTAAATCTACCTAACTGCATTACATCATGGTCATATAATTTTATGTTTTAATTGTAACAAACCTATGAAACCTTTTAAGAGTACGAAACACACACACACACATACACACATGAATGAGAAAGACCATTGAGTCATTGGCCCAAAACACACACACACACACAGATATATATATATATATATATTTATATATTATATCAAATTCTCAAAAACAAAGTTGTTCCTTTTGCATGATTTGATTTGCAACCTCCCACTCATGCGATTTCATTGACAGAATGAACAGATAAATCAAGCATTCACTGTCAGTAAAAACTACATGACCTTTAAGGCCTTCCCAAGAAGCATACCACACTCATAAGAAAGGGAAAACTCCTGCATGGCTCATCCCCCACCCTCCTCCCTTCCCTCCATTTTCCCTTTTAACCCTTTTCTGGGAGGTTCAAGAAACCTAACAGTGATAAATAAGCAGAAACTAACATGCCACAACCTATTGTGGTGTAATTCCTTAACAACGAGTCAATTAAATGAGTATTATTTTAAAATGTCCCACATTGATCAGAACAAAGTATGATCCCACAACTAGGATGATTAAACACTTAAGGCACAAACACTCACTCTACATGGGTGATGAGGACAAGGAAGAGCTCAAGGAAAAAGAAGATTAAATATACAAAGATTCAAGAGTTGTGGTCTAGTTTTGATGTTAGACCTTCTTTGCACCTTTGATAGGTCATTTTAGTTATTAGTATTGAGTCTTTTAGGTTGAGAAGCTGTTGGATCAGTTTTAATTAAGGTCTATTAGAATAAGGGCAATTTGGTAATTTCCAGAAATCTGGAATGGGCTGTCTTTGGCTGTACCAAAGGCCCATGAGTCTTACTTTATGTTTACGAATTATTAAGTCTTTTATTTAATTATTATTAGTATTCCTATTCATTCTAGGAATAGGTTATTTAGAGTCCAAGTCCTACTAGGAAAAAGGATAACTATAGTCTCTATATAAAGGCTCTTTTATGGTCATGTTATGGCAGAATATTTTGATTAATAAAATTCAGCAGCTTATTTTAAGCTTTGTTTGTGTGATGCAAACTTCTTCGAGGTGTGATGCCAAGGAACCCTAGGTGTGATGCTTAGGAAGACCTAGGTGTGATTGCCTAGTGTTTTATTTATGTTATTTTCTGTTTATCCTCTGTTTCAGCCCCAAAACAGCCGTCAACATTCATACTTCTTCTAACCTAAACTCTTAAACATCACTCCTTATTCAAGAATTCATCAAGAAACCTAGTATAGTACTGAACTTTCTTAACGGTCCTGCATCAGTGGGCCTTCCTTTTTGTATTGTCTGTCTGTGTTCCCTCTACATAAATTACTTTTCAAAAGGCACAAACTCAAATTGGATCAATTTTCCAAGATAAATTAAAACATAACCAAATAGTCATAGCAAAATTTACTTGAGTTACCTCCACTTGTCCGGCAGTTGTAATATTCAAGCATTACACCATCTTTGCTAGACAACGTGGATGCAGTTTTCTTTGCTAGCTTAGGATCCTCATATCGTGTACCAGCTATCTGCCAAGCTCTTGATATAAGCCTACACACATTTGTCCAAACAAACTAAGTATTCAGAATTCTTTATTAGATTTTATTATAATTATTCAAATACCTGTTAATTTATTAGAACACATCAAATAGAATTAGATTGAAACATGGATATGAGAGTAAAGAAAACGGTTTAGATGGGAAAAGCAAATGTAACATTAGGATTTCAACATGGCTTGACAAGCTTATTGAGATACAACCTAGGGTTCAGCAAGTTCAGCAATTGGTAACGCCTTTCCTCAGGAATATCTTCAATCTTTTTCCTGAAGTGCACACCAACAAAAATTTTAAAAAAAAAAAATGAAATAAATAAACAGCAAAGACCAAAAGAAATCCAAGTTGTAATGGCTTAACAACTGCCAACTACCACCACATCAAAAACAAAATCAAAAGAAAGTTTCAAAGAAATTCCTATTATTTTTTCCATGAACAAAATATAAATTTATTCCTAATGTACTCTAGCTCAAGTGGCCATTTTCAAAAGGTATGGTCTTGGCTTAAGATCCACGTGGGGTTTGTAAAACTTAGCCATCAAGATATTTTTTTTAAACAAAATTGACCATCTTACTATCATTTCACAACATTTATTTATATATTTAGTCAATGAACTCTTACTCAAATGTCACTTCCTTTTCCTACAAAAACAATGCAGATGCTAAAAACTCACTGGATGCCTGGGTTTTTAACTCAACAACAAAAAAATACTATGCATTTTGTATTTATGGCTTACATACACTGTTGGTCCCTAAATTTTAAAGTAATTGCTTTTATTCTCTTAGATGACGTGTCCAAACTAAAAACTAACACATTGTGACTCTATTAAACACATTAGGGACTAAAAGCAATCACTTTAAGTTTGTTTTTTAAAATAATGTTTTTTTTAATAAAGAAACAGGAGTGCACCAGTACACAGAACATACTTAAGGTACAGCACAACTAAAATCTAAAGTTACAATGACCAATGGGATCTAATAAGTTTGAAAAAGAAAAAAGTCTTGTTGCTGCCATCCATTCATGCAAAGTTCTGAAAATCTGCAGTTTCAAATCTAAAATAGTCCATTCGCATCCCTCAAAATTTCTAGCATTCATTTCTCTCCAAATGCACCACATCAAGCAATGCGGGATGGCCTTCCTGGTCTGATTGTTACTATGTTTACCAAAACAGCCTTGCCTACAAGCTAGTAAGTCTACAATCCCTCTAGGCACCACCCACTAAACCCCAAAGAGGCTAATTATCATATTCCACATGTCTCTAGCAAACAGATGATGAAGAAGCAAATGATCAATTGTCTCCCAACCTCTCTTGCTCATACAACACCAACTCACCAAAATAAATTTTCTTTTCCTCAAGTTATCCGCTGTTAAGATTTTTCACAAAGACAAAGTCCAGATAAAGAAAGCAAGACTTGTTCAAACTTTAGGCTTCTAAATACTTTTCCAAGGGAAATTCACCCCTCCACTAGGGGCCAAGGCTTTATAACATGATCTAACCTCAAAGCCCTATCGAGTAGACGGCTTCCATAAAAGTTTATCCTTTCCATGACCTCACACAGATGCAGAGTAAATTATATCCAAGAAAAAGGGACTCCAACTCCCAATAGGAGGAAAGATAAAGAAGTTTCAAACTTTTTACTACACATATCCATTCTTGCCAGTATTTAGGTGGTTTTTGTTTGAGCAGTACGAAATGAAATTCTCATATACGGTTCTCAGAGGGGGAGTTCCCTGGATTTACCTATCTCAATAAAGTATATGATTGGTTCGAAGAACGTCTTGAGATTCAGGTGATTGCAGATGATATAACTAGTAAATATGTCCCTCCCCATGTGAACATATTTTATTCTTTAGGCGGAATTACACTTACTTGTTTTTTAGTACAAGTAGTTTTCATATAAATTCAACACCCAACAAATAAAGTCATTGCAAAATTGGATGTGATCTGTTATTGAAGCTTCCTTATCACGTGTTACACGAAAGAATTTAGGGAAGGACTCCTTCAAAGACACACCACCACACCAAACGTCCAGCTAAACTTAACTCTGGTTCCATCTCCTACCCCACACATAATGAAACTCGAAAACTTAGCCCAACCCCTCTACACAATTGCATTCGCTAATCCCATTTAAAAAAAAAAAAAAATACATTAACAACATTGGTACACCATCCTCCCCTTAGAGAGCCATACTTCATCTCAACTTCCCACCGCGGCTCCGCCACAATGCCTCCCTCTCCATACCATGATCACTTTATGTTATTTAGGACTCAAAACGATCACTTTAAATTTGTTAGGGACTAAAAATAGATCACTTTAAACTTCAAGGACTAAAATCACTCATGAGCTAAAGCCTTAAGTTTAGGCACCAACAGTCTATTTTGGCCTATATTTATTTACAAGATAAGTTCATTCAATTTCTAAATTACAAGTACAACATAGCGACATAAATCAAATTATCAACACAAGAGAACACAATTGAAAACAGTGCCACTGCCACCACAGTTACCATTTTCTAGAGGGAATTCGCAGACTAGCAGAGTGAGAAGAAAGAATATCATAAGTTAACATGTGGTTGGAAGAAAATTGCAAACTAGCATCTCGAGTTTTATAGACTCGATTTTAGTCTAAAACTCGAGGATTAAAGACTCGATTCCCACTTGATGAGTTGGAAATATGATGCCAAATAGATCTTGAGTCTTATAGACTCGAGTTCTAAAAAGCAAAACCGAGTCTCTAAGACTCGATTTTGGTACTTGAAGAACAATAGACCTGTAGAAGAACATAGGAACGATCTGACAACGAAGAACAGAGGAACAATCTGACGAAGAACAGAGTCGAAGAACAGAGGCAGAATAGAGGAAGAACCAAGAACGCTGGAGCTCCAATTGGACGATTGAATGCTGGGTGGGCGATTGGACGATTTGGTCTTCAGATCCGCACAAAGAAGAACGCTGGGTCAGAACTCAGAAGAATGTGAGGTAGAAGAAGTTAAAATGGTGAAACTCGAGTCTTTAAAACTCGAGTTCCACGTGGATTTTCTTCCCCACCAGACTTAAAAATTCGAGTTTTATCTTGGAACTTGAGTTTTAAACACTCGAGATGCTAGTTTACAACATTGTTTTGAAACATGACCACTAACTAAATTTTTTGATATTTAATGTTATTTGGAAAAAAAATTCCCATTTTCTACCATGAACCCAAAACAAAAAAATCCCATTAGACCCACTTCACTGTTTTTGTTTCTACATCTACAGGTCCCATTAACCATCAAAATTTCATTCTATATGACTCAAAAAAAAAAAAAAAAAAAAAAAAAACCCATTACTGAAATTATCCAAATAGAACTAATAGAAGTAAGAACTTTACCAAAGATATGCAGCTGGATTATAAGAAGAAGGGTCCAGAGGAATTAACTCCTTAGGAGGGTCAAGAAATGTGACCACATCTTGTTCATCCAAGTAAGCTTTTTTACCATTGTCAACTATTTCATAAGGTTTCTCATCCCAAGCTGACACGTAAGCTCTCTCCTCTCCACTGACGGCCCAGATTGCGCCACCTGGCTTATGAGTGTACAATTTTATCTATACTATTATTTAAGGGGCTTCTCTGTTTGGATTCCTCATTTTTTTTAGTTCAAAAATACCCCTACACCCTTATGTTTAAGTAGAGACAAAACTAATGGACAATTTGGTAAAAATATAACTCTAACTCCCACTAAAACATTGCCTAAAAAATAGGACCTCTCTGCTGTTAATTTCCAAATTGTTTTATTCACTTATAAATTATATTTTCAAAATAAAAATTATATATATAATAAAAACACAGATTTCTTTTTTTTGCTAAAAAAAAAAAGCCTCATCGCACGCGTGAAGCGCGTGTGATGAGGCTAGTACCTATAATTACAATAAAGTAATGAAATTTTGCCAGTGAAAAATGTTAATTATTAAAAAAAAAAAATTATGCAGATATGGGAACACTTGGGGGGAGTGATATGCTCACCTGTGGAGTCAGTGAAACACAGACGTGGCCGCCGTTGATTTGTGGGGAAGATGAGTTGGCGGGAGATGGGTGAAGGAGGGTACAGGCTGGAGGAGAGCCGCAGGTGATGGTTGCACTTGCAGTTGGAGATAGTTGCCTTCATTTTAGGAGAGTGTTGGATAAGAAGCTTTTGAGTTTGGACTTTGGAGGCAAAGTGTGTGTTTTGTTTTGGGGACACAAACATAACAATCTTCTAGTTTAATCAAGCTTTGAGTCCGTTTGGATACAGTTTATTTTGCTGAAAACTGAAAACTAAAATCTGAAAACTGAAAACATTGTAATAAAATAAATTTTAAATGTGTGAATAGTGCCGTGAGACCTATTTTTAATATATTTTTTTTTAATAAAGTGGTTGTGGGTCCCGTGAACAGTGTGTAAACAATACATGAACAGTGTGTGAACAGTACTCAACAGTGCATGAACAGTGCTAGTTGTCCCCTAAAGCTGAAACGCGTGAAAAAAAAAAAAAAAAAAAAAAAAAAAAAAAAAAACACTGAAATGCCAGACGCGTGAGTTTTAAGCCGGATCCAAACGCTACCTTTATATAGACTCTGAATGGTGTTTCTTTTTCTTTTTTCTTTTTTTTTTAAGGAAGAAAAGTTTTTGGGTCAAATTCAAATATAAAGCCTGCAGTAAAGTCCCACTATTTTTTTTTTTGGTAAAAAAAAGTCTTGTTATTTTTTTTAGGCCACGATTCAAATCTTTGAGATAAAGTTTTACGCACATACACTTAAATTAAGTTATAGTAGTATTTCTATCTTGTGTGTATGTGTATGTGTATGTGTGTATATATATATATATATACACACACTAATTATAGGCTTGTGCGTTGCACGATTTTATGAAAATAACTTATAAAATAAATGTATAAATAATTATATATTTTAATAATTATTATAACAAAATAAGTACTAATTTGTTAGTGACTTGAAGTATTGTTAAAAATAATATCAATGATTAAAAAATGTTAGAAGTATTTTTTTCCTTTGGGAAATCTTTGAATACTTATTTGTACACTATGTTTTTAGAGTATCCTTGTTCTTTATTAAAATCTTTAGACATTGTATTATAAAAATTGGCCACTTTTAAGAGATAGAACTATTCGAAGAATAATAACCTTTAATTTGTTCTAATTATAGAACCTATCATAATTTTTGCTTCGTTGCATGATTTTATACATAAATTCATATAATACAAAATTTATTTGAGAAACAAAAAGAAAATGAATAGTTTGAATTGTAAGAGAGACACTACGTGTAAATGAAAAAAAAAATATGCAGAGCTCAACATATAGATTACACGCCTTTCTTAGGATGCTTGGAATCTTTTATGACAAACCTAGAAAACAAAATCAAGAAAAAAAATTAAACCGAGTTTAAAAAAAAAATTGAACTATATAGATTGTAAAATTGCATATGAGTCTATGACCATTTAATACCAGGCTTTAAAATAAATTTTTTTCTATAAAGAGCTATCATTTCCACTTTGATTTTACTACTTTAGTCAAATAAGTTCCATAATCGCAAGGAAAAAAAAAACCTATTTTATAATGATGGTCCAAAATTTTGCAATTTAAAAACAAAAATATAAAAAGATTAATGAAGAATTTGTTGGGAATAGAAAATTATACTAATAATTAGCAAAAAAATATTAATTAATGTTGCAAACGGATACATAATTCTATGCACACTTTACATAAATAAATGCTGATATTCAAAATAAAAATAAAAAGTAAAACGGGAACAACATGAATAAATCATACTTGACAAAATTTATTTCATTTTGTTTGATAAATTATATAAAATAAATCCTATTAGCTTAGTTTTAGTGTATTTAAATGATCTAGAAAAATAATGAAGCATATACTTTTGAGCCTAATCACATCTAGCAAAATAATAAAGTATTCAAAATATTGAAAGGCAATTTAAGTTCATATATGCTTGCATGAGATACGTACTTGTCCATAGTAGTAATGGAAGCCTCATCTTTGAGATGAAGAATCAATGTAATGCTAATAAAAAATAAAAATAAAAAAAGAGAAAGAGAACGTGGTTGATATATATTTTTTATATAAATGATGCAAAAATTCATATCTAGTTAAACATCTAGATGATGAAAGACAACCTGCAAAAATTACAAATTTAACAAAAAGAAAAACACGGCTAGGTTCTTAGTTGCGCTGACAAAAAAACAAAATGTATCATAGATAATCAACAAATATTAAGCACTGAATCCAACACTACTTTCAATCATCATCCTCATCATCATCGGTTACGGAGTTAAAAGCATTCAATCTCTCAATCAATTTGGCCTTCCTTTCCTTGTATGAAAGCTTCTTCAAGTCGAACCTCTTGTGCTCCTTTGGAGGCTGTTTCTCAGACTTCTTATTCTAATAGATTTTTTTTTTTTTTTTTTAAATGTCATCAATGTAGAAATTATCAAATTAATGGAGATATATACTGTTTTTTGGCATAAATAAAGATTATCAAATTAATGGAGATATATACTATTTCTTGGGATAGATTTATATTAATCACCTCTTGAAGAATTTGGATTTTGCTTATCCCTTAATAATCAAGTTTTGTAACTTGATATTCTGATAAAATAATATTAATTTAATAATTATAATTATAATTAATAAAATTAAAGTTGCAACTTGAGGAAAATAGAAACAACAAAAACGTGGGATGAGATTTAAATTTAGAAATTTTTTAAAATAGACTTTTAATTAGAGTAGAATTAAAATTTTGAAAATTTAGATGATAAATATTATCTAAATTAAATTTTTGTGTGTTAAATATTATCCCTTAATTTAAGAAATATATCCTAACAAATAAAAAATAATAATGTTAATTAGATGATATATATTATCTAAATTATATTTTTGTATGTTAATTAATATTATCCCTTAATTTAAGAAATATATCATAACAAATAAAAAAATAATGTTAATCTAATTTTATTTAATGATAAGAATGAATTAGAGTCCTTTTTAGTTCTTTAAAAATCTAAAAATTTGATAAAATTTCTACAATTTGGTGAAGCCCTGGCACAACCACGGCATCTAAGCCTAACTTACAGAAACGTGGGATGAGATTTAAATTTAGAAAATTTTTAAAATAGACTTTTAATTAGAGTAGAATTAAAATTTTGAAAATTTAGATGATAAATATTATCTAAATTAAATTTTTGTATGTTAAATATTATCCCTTAATTTAAGAAATATATCCTAACAAATAAAAAAATTATGTTAATTAGATGATATATATTATCTAAATTAAATTTTTGTATGTTAAATATTATCCCTTAATTTAAGAAATATATCATAACAAATAAAAAAATAATGTTAATCTAATTTTATTTAATAATAGGAATGAATTAGAGTCCTGGTAGTATACTATTTATTTTTAGTTCTTTAAAAATTTAATAAATTTTTTGCAATTTGGTGAAGCTACATGGTGCAACCACGGCATCTAAGCCCAACTTTTATTATATATAATATGATATATATATATATATTTATATATATATATAATTACACTCCTCTCCCTTGAGGTTTAGGAAAATGACACTCCACTAAAAATTTGAAGAGAAAAAATATTTCCCTCCCTTGATATCTGAATGACCAAACTTTATTAAATAATAGTATTAAAAATGTTGTGTGCTAACCTGCCCTCTGTTTAAAGGTAGATTCAGAAATTATCCTCCATTTTAGAATTAAAATTCATTGTTTTAATTTTTTTTTTTTTACTAAAGTGTATTTTAAAATATTAAGTATGAATTTTTCTTATTATTATTATTTTTTTCCTTTTTCAATGGGTTATGGAGAGATTTGTCATTGTAAATTTATTTTATACTTGATAAATTTTACATTTTTATTCTAAATATATCATTTATTTATTTTGATTAATTATGGTTAAACTTTTGTAAAGAGATTTTTATAGAAATTTAGAATATTTTGTTACTAATATATATAAACAAAAGGGGAGAAGTGTTAATTTTTACAAGCTTCAAGGGAGAGGAGTTTTTTTTTTT
>JARYZH020002914.1:0-13049 GCA_030021035.2 Notholithocarpus densiflorus
TGATAAAAATTGCAGGACTAAGGATTTTTTTGTATTTATTTTTCAAGATCAAAGACTGAAAGACACTTTTTTTTATTACAACAAAGACACATTTTTCCCAAAACCAAAGTAATTTATTGGAATTCTCTCTCACGCTGGATAGAAACAAGAGCCACAACACACTTGCGCAACTGCAATCAGTATTATCATCAGCAGTGTTCTTGCGCAACTGCAATGCTTCTGAAGAGTATAAGAATTTCTCATACTAGGCGAGGAAGCAACACACTTGCTCACTAGCAGAAGTCTCCATATTTTGTTGTTTCGGATTTATCCCGTGACGTAGAACATTTATTTTCCCATGAATGAAAATTACAATCTTACTTTCCATTGAAAAAAAAAAAAAAAAAAAAACATTTTCCCCATATTTTTATTTGAGTGAGTTTTCTTTCCCCTAATTAATAATTTTGTACAAGTATTCACAATAGTTGCTACTAATATATTTTTGGCTAAAATCATAAGGGTAAGGCTGTAATTTTCACAAAAGTATTTATATAAAACAGTCTAAAATATTTGTAGGTATAAAGCCCGTGTTGTGTATCCAAGAGTTAGACACTTGAATATACACCACTGTAAATTTCTTTAAAAAACCTTCTTCCCTTCTCCCCGTGTGTGTGTGTGTTAAGAATACTTAGTATTCTCAAAAGAAAAAATAGTGGGTAAATCTCACATTGAAAAATGAGTGTGAGTTAAAGAGGTTTAAAGTCTGTGTTGTGTATCCAAGAGTTAGGCCCTTTTGGATATACACCATTGTAAGTTTCTTTAAAAAATACCTTCTCCTCCTCTCCCCGTGTGTGTGTATGTTAAAAATACTTAGTATTCTCAAAATAAAAAACAATGGGTTAATCCCACATTAGAAAATGAGTGTGAGTTAAAGAGGTTTAAAGCCTGTGTTGTGTATCCAAGAGTTAAGCCCTTTTGGATATACACCACTGTAAGTTTCTTTAAAAAACATTTTTCCCCTCTCTCTGTGTGTGTGTCTTAAAAGTATTTAGTATTCTCAAAAAATATATATATTTATATATATATATTTATATATATATATATATTGTCCTATTGAGCTATGAAGCTATTAGCATTGTACTCCTTATAAAGGAAAAAATATGTGCCTGATATCAAAGCCAAAGTTTAAATCCTTCTCTAACTTTTTTTTTTCTTTTTCACAATATCATTTCTCTCTAAACACAATTAAAAAAAAAATTATATATAATAGTAAGGGTGTGCATGGGTTAGGTTTGGTTGGGTTGGAGGTTTTTTTTTTAACCCAATCAGACCTTGTTTGGTTGATAAATTCGCAACCCATCATATGTGTAGAAACCAACCTAACCCACATGGGTCAGGTTGTGTTAACATGTTTTATACATTATAAAAATTTGGACATGCATTTATAAACTTATTAACCACTTTTTTTCAATAAATTATTATAATTCACATAATATACATAAATTATATTCCAAATTTTCATATTCATCGCAACTAAATCTTAAAATACCAAAATAAATCAAATATAAATATTAAAATAAGGATAATAGTATAAATTAATATATATGGTTGGTCGGATTGGTTGGAAAAACTATCAACACAACATTATACCATGCCTATTTACACACAATTTCTATCTAAATAAGCAAAATAATAAACCCAATTTCTCAAAATGTGTGTTTCTTTCACCTTTTACCAAAAAAAAAAAAAAAAAAAAAAATTTAAGTGAGACACTTAAAAAAAAAAAAAAAAGGATAACATTTTCATATTAATTTCACAACAAAACTTATGTGGAAAACTATTAACGGTTCTATATCAAAATCAATTACAAAATAGCAATGAACCTTGAGAAACTCGCTAGCTACCACTAACTTCAGTACCATGACGAGTCTTGCCACATGCAATGAGGAACTCGCTACCACTAACTTTAGTACCATTGTGAAAGAAAAAATGGCAATGAACCTTGAGAAAGTGACCAAAATAGTCAATGTTCAATTGGCTTCCATTCAAAAAAATACCAACAATGGATCATGGTTTTCAATCATGGTTTGATTCACATGATTGGAAACTCATACAAGCAAATGAGATTTTAGATAACATTATGGTAGCTTCAGATAGATCAGGTGACTTAACAAGCATCACAGTTGCAATTAATTTAGCACCAAGTAAAAGCTCCAGACAGTTTGTAATTTACATCAAGAAAGGCACCTACAAAAAATATGTGACAATTCAAATGGAAAAATGGAATATCATGTTGGTAGGTGCTGGGATTGGTTGGACAATAATCTCAGGTGATAGAAGTCACGCGCCAAAGGATGGGGTACATCTCAATCAGCAACAATCGGTAATTAACAACTACCAATGAGTAAATTTTTCTTTTTAATGCAATTGAGTTCTAAACAAATCAAAACAATTAAGTTATATATTGAATTATAAGTTAATATTTCCTTTTGTTTGTGTAGATGCTGAATGTCAACAGTTCATTACGGTGAACATTACCTTTGAGAACACAGTAGGTCCAAATGGAGGCCAAGTTGTGGCACTTCTATCTAACTCCGACCTATCAATCTTTTATCGTTGTGGAATTAAGGGCTAGTAGCATACCTTATGTCCACAATCTAAGTGTCAATTCTACCGTGAGTGCCAAATAAGTGGCATGGTGGATTTTATCTTTGGAGATGCCACAACTGTCCTTTAAAAATGTGATATCCGACCAAGACAATCATTGATCTGACAATCTAAGGCCATGCTCAAGGCCTTCAATTTGCATTGAAACCCACATGCTTCTCTTTCGATAGGTGCAACATATCTAAGGATACAGGCCTAGTTTCCTTAGCCAATTCAACCCCCACATACCTTGGTAAAGCATGTAGGCCTTACTCTAGAACACTGTTTATGCAGTCATGCATGAGCAACATCAGTAGAGAGTGTATCAAGGCGAGCATCTATGCGCTGAAACTGCGCCAGGATCTCGTCCAGAGTCACACCTCCCGCTGAAGTAGAGGGTGCGGAGGTGGATGGAGCTGAACGAGTGGGAGGAGCGGCCATACCGAACTGTCTCGAACGAAATTTCGCCTCGCTCCGTTTAACGGTAGCAGCATCAATGGCACACATCACGTGAAAGTGGTCGGAAACAGGAAAGGGAACAGAAAAATGGCGTAAGATCCTCATGATAGCGGAGGGAAAGATGAGCTTATCATGGGACGCCATATCCCTATAGACATCTATGATAGAATGAATGAAATGAAAGGGAAAATCTATAGTGAGATGCTTTATCAAAGAAAGCAAAAATGGAACACGAGGCTTAGTAATAGAGTTATAATGAGAAAGGGGATGAAGAACAAAAGTCATAACCATATTCAAAAACCGAGGGCCTTTAGCAAAGGCCGAACAGTAAGTGAATTGACGCTCACCCCAATCAGAAGGGCGCTCACAAAAAGCAGAAATAAGCTTGTCTTTGGACACAGTCCTCAGACGCTCACAACCGAGGTAGTCCAGATGTTCTACCCTCAGGACATGGAGCACATCGGACACAATATCTGGTGTGACAACTATGCGCGTACCTCAAACGCAAGTAACAAAAAGAGGTACTGAATAATCAAATCAATGCATGTTGGAGTAAAACTCCTAGATCAGCACGGATGGACAGGTGACCGGGACGTCACACAGTGACTCCCAACCCCAACTGTGAATGACAGTGGGTAGGTCAGTGTCGAAGAAGTCCAACAAAATGACTTGGCGTTTCGAATGAATGCCTCGTCTAGAAAAGTTCTCTAAGAAGTCCTTTCGGGCTTGCTAATCACGGAACCAAACAGAAGAGGGGGTGGGATCAGAAGAAGAAGATGCCCCAGAACGCAGAGGGTTCTGGGACGGAGTAGATTTACGTTTTGGTGCCATGACACACTAACGTAAACTAGAGAGAGGGGGGGAGAAAGAAATACTTAGAAAAGTCCCAAAACAGTTCAAATATATAAAAATATATTGAAAAGAGAGGACGTATGCATGGGAATGTATGAACATGTGACATGCAAAGGAAAATTACATCATGGGCTCAGCCCAATCCAATCCTACCAGCACACAATCAAATAACATATATAACATACATCTAAATGCATGAAAATATAGTTATAATGCACATGAGATGCAATGTATAAAGTTTTTAAGATCAAATCTTTAAAACCCATCCCAAAAATTTTGCAAAAACCTCTTTGATTTTGAAAAACCCCAAAAATTTCAAAAATCCCAAAAACTTAGGTTAAAAATCATGAAATGCATGAATATGAGGGATTTAGACACTTACCAAGTGAAGAATAAC
Organism: Notholithocarpus densiflorus; assembly: GCA_030021035.2. Lineage (NCBI taxonomy): Eukaryota > Viridiplantae > Streptophyta > Magnoliopsida > Fagales > Fagaceae > Notholithocarpus > Notholithocarpus densiflorus. The sequence continues at coordinate 4,334 of JARYZH020002914.1, forward strand.
TTGATCTAAGCCAAAAACACCTTGAGGAAGAGGTTTGGAGTGAGTGAGAGAGCTTTGGGAGGTAAAAAGACACGGAAAGATCGAGAGAGATCGAGGAAACTGAAGACCGGATCGCGCTGACCCTATATATAGGTGTTCAGTAATTCTCGACAGATAGCAGGTGTCAAGATTTAAAAAGTTTCGACAGATGCATCTATCGAGCAGGTGTCCAAAGATGTCCACAACAAAACAAGCTCGATGGATCGAGGTAGCTGCCGAGGAGCTATCAAGGGGACATAAACTTTCTCGATCGATCCACCTAGCTATCGAGAGGTGTCGAGATTGCGATAAAAAGCAATAGAAGAGCTCGATAGATAAGCCAAGTATCGAGAGGTGTCGAGGTTGCTTTAAAACAGTTTTTCAAGAAGAGAAAAATACAGATATGAATGCAATCAAACATGCAACTCAACCAAGGATCCAAACAACATTTTGACCTCTCAAAAACATCTCTAAAAAAAAAATGATAAGCATTTTGATCCCAAAAACACTCACACACACACACACACACTAAACAAGTCTAACCAATTTTATATTTCAAAAACAAGGCAAGACAGTTTAGTGAGCATACATTAACACATGTAAACCTTGTGATAGCCAAATCACATTGTACCTGCACATGTATCAAGAGTAGCAAAGAATATTGCGTGTTGTGTGTGAAAAACATCGCAAGATTGCATAAGTGTCTACATGTTATGACGATTTAAGATATGAGAAAATCACTTTAACTCACACACAATCATAACTGTTTGATGGGGACTATCACCTTCGAGGTACATCCTATAACTCTCACATCTCCTAGAAGACACCCTTGCAATCATATATAACACATGTATCAAGAGTAGCAAAGAATATTGCGTGTTGTGCGTGAAAATCATCGCAAGATTGCATAAGTGTCTACATGTTATGACGATTTGAGATATGAGAAAATCACTTTAACTCACACACAATCATAACTGTTTGATGGGGACTATCACCTTCGAGGTACATTCTATAACTCTCACATCTCCTAGAAGACACGCTTGCAATCATATATAAAGCATTTTTATTCTTTTTGCTTTTATTTTCTTTGCATATTTTTCATTTTAAGCAAATCATGCATGGACATATAAGAGAGAGAAAAGAAATACCCAATAATGTTAAGCTTTTGACATTGCACTTTTGCTATGCCGAAGCATACAGATGTCATTTTATGATTGGCGGGCAACAGTAGTGAGATGATTATTTATGCCTTTTTCTTATAATTTTCTAGTCCTTCCCGTCAAAAAGAGTAATACGAGTGTTAAGTACAAGAGATCACTTAACCTTACTCATCACAAACACGAGCCACAAAGCTTACTTGCTTAGTTGTGCATAGAGATGCTCATCTAAGCTACAAACGATATAAAGTTTAGAAAACTTTGTTTCAATGGACATCCAAAGTACACAAGTACCAATGTACATATAACACACACTGTTTTCGTATTTTTCTAATTTTTCAAAATTTTATTTTTATTTTTATATGAAAACAAATAAACTAAAACTGAAAAGAAAACAACCAAAAACAAATTAAACAAAGTAATGCATAAAACTAGATGCAAATGCATGAGGAGAAAAGAGGAGAGGAAGAGATCAATCCATGGAGATGACACCAATGTTTTGACGAAGGAATTCAAACTGTTTGTTGTCAAGAGATTTGGTAAACAAATCAACCTTTTGATCATCAGTGTGAATAAACTCAAGACTAAGAGTACTATTTTTGACAAGCTCCCTAATGAAGTGATGTCAAATCTCTATGTGTTTAGTTCGAGAATGTTGAACCGGATTCTTAGAGATGTTGATGGCACTGGTATTGTCACAGTAAATAGTAAGATGCTCTTGACAAATACCATAATCTTGGAGGAGTTTTTGCATCCATAGGAGTTGGGTGCAACAGCTTCCAGCAGCGATGTACTCAGCTTCTGCAGTGGATAATGAGATGGAATTCTGCTTTTTGCTTATCCAGGAGACAAGATTATTACCCACATAAAAACAACCCCTCGATGTACTCTTTCTATCATCAGTATTCCCAGCCCAATCAGCGTCAGAATACCCAGCTAAGACATCATTTGTGTCCTTGTTGTACCACACACCAAAGTCGGCAGTGGTTTTGACATACTTTATGATTCTTTTAAAGTAGTAATATGAGATTCTTTGGAATTAGCCTGATATCTAGCACACACTCCTACACTGTAACTAATGTCAGGTCTACTAGCAGTAAGGTAAAGAAGACTACCTATCATGCTTCTATATAGAGATAAATCTACACTTTTACCTAACAAGTCAACAGTGAGTTTAATATTTGGACTCATAGGGGTTCTGACAGAATTAGCAGATTCCAAACCAAACTTTTTTGCAAGATTCTTAGCATATTTAGACTGAGATAGGAATATACCTGAATCTTGTTGACGAATCTGCAATCCAAGGAAGTGAGTTAGCTCTCCAATTATGCTCATCTCGAACTTGGCCTGCATGAGTTTTGAGAAGTTATGAGCAAGTTCATCCTTAGTAGACCCAAAGATGATATCATCAACATAGACTTGAGCAACGATCAACTCGCCATCTTCCCTTTTGATGAAGAGAGTCTGATCATCATTTCCTCTTGTGAACCCATGTGACACCAAATATTGTGTGAGCCTATCATACCAAGCTCTAGAGGCTTGTTTCAACCCATAAAGTGCCTTCTTGAGGTACAACACATGATTCGGGAAGTGTGGATCAATGAATCCTTTTGGTTCAAGAAAGCAGCCTTTACATCCATCTAGTAAAGCTTGAACTTTAGGTGACAAGCTAGGGCTAGGAGAATTCTGATGGACTCCATACGGGCAACTGGGGCAAATGTTTCATCATAGTCTACTCCTTCCATTTGTGAGTATCCTTGAGCTACAAGACGAGCCTTGTTGCAAATCACATTGCCCTCCTCATTAGTCTTATTGCGGAATATCCACTTTGTGCCGATGATGTGCTCATCCTCCGGTTTAGGTACTAGAGTTTAGACATCATTCTTCTGAAACTGAAGCAGTTCATTATGCATTGCTTCAACCCAGCTTTCATCCTGAAGAGCTTCCTCAACTTTAGTGGGTTCAACCTGTGACAAATAATAAGAATAAGACACAAAGTTAGCAACACATTTATCAACTGTACGCTTCCTTAATGTGAGTTCATTCATGTTTCCTACAATAACGTCTGGATGATGATTTAATTTAATCCTGGAAGAAGGTCCTTTCTCTTCATGGGATTCAGAATCTGGTGAAGTAGATATATTTGCAGAATCTTCCACAACACTAGGAGTACCAGGAGTACTTGGAGATGCGGGCTCTTGTTCAACAATTTCTTAAACTTCCTTTGGCTCAAGAGGAAGAATTTCTTTGGGGAATTCCTCACCAACTTTCTCAGAATTAGAATCTAAAAACTCATCAATAACAACATTCATTGTTTCCATTACCTTCATGGTTCTTTTGTTGTATACCCGATAAGCCTTGCTTGTAAAGGAGTATATTAGAAATATTCCTTCATCGCTTCGAGAGTCAAATTTTCCCACACTCTCTCTATCCTTGAGAATGAAACACGTACTTTCAAAAATTTTAAAGTAGTTCACATTTGGCTTTCTTCCTTTCCATAACTCATATGGAGTCTTCTTGGTACCGGGTCTAAAGTACACCCTATTAACCGTATGACATGCAGTGTTAACGGCTTCTCCCCACAAGTTTCTAGCCACATCCTTATTGTGCAACATGGCTCTAGCCATCTCCTGAATAACCCTGTTTTTTCTTTCTACTACACCATTCTGCTGAGGAGTAATAGGAGCAGAGATTTCTTGAGATATACCTAATCTTGTGCAAAAGGACTCCATATATGAGTTCTCGAATTCTTTACCATGATCACTTCGAATTCGATCAATCTTCAGGCTCTTTTCATTCTGCAATCTTGTGCACAATGCTTTAATGTGCTTAGGAGCATCCGACTTGGATCGTAGGAGGATAACCCAAGTGTATCTAGTGAAGTCGTCTACCACAACCATGATGTATCTCTTACCACCAAGAGACTCGGTTCTAGTTGGACCTATAAGATCCAGATGTAGAAGCTCCAATGGTCTAGATGTAGCAGATGTCTAAGTGCCCGGATGATTAGCTTTCGTCTGTTTCCCAAGTTGACATGGTCCACACACCACATTGCTCACTCTACTAATCTTTGGTATCCCCAAGACTGATTCATGCTTAGATACAATAGAGAGATGTTTGTAACTAGTATGTCCCATCCATTGGTGCCATAGATCTTCATTTGGTAAACGAATGCTATTGCACACAATATCAGCATCAGGAACCAATCCATAACAATTGTCTAGAGTGCGAACACCACTTATGAGTTTCTTTCTCGACTCATCCATGACAAGACACTTTCCCTTTAAGAATAGCACCATGAAGTCTTGATCACATATCTGACTTATGCTCAACAGGTTCACTCTCAGACCTTCTACATATAGAACATTTGCAATGTTTGGCAGTCCAGGTAGAGAGATGATTCCCTTTCCTTTAATTTGTGATTTGCTCCCATCACCAAAAGTGACATTGCCACCTTTCTTAGACTCGAAAACCTTGAAGAGAGATCGGTCACCAGTCATGTGTCTTGAGCAACCGCTGTCAAGGTACCATAAATACGTGTCCATAACCTTAAATGCGGACTTCATCATAAAACACACTTCGTGCTTAGATGACTGATCAGTAGGAATGGTGCTTTCTCTCATCTGTCTTTTACGAGCTAAACCTTTAATTTTCACTCTTCTCAGATGAACTCCTTTACACATTTTCATTCTAAGATAGTCTAGTTTCTTCTTGGTCAACCTGAGATCTTTTCCAATAGTCATCATAATAGAATTCAAATAACTTTTAGACTTGTATTTTCTAATACACTCAAACAAGCAGAGATTAGAAAAACAAGATGTATTTGAAAACAAAGATCTCTTCAAGCCAGTTGCAGCCATGACAACAGGGGTTAATAGTTCACACAGCAAAGATTAACCCTAATCAAAGTGTTCCTGCTCTGATACCACTTGTCAGACCGTGTGCCTTACCGATCCATCCAACGACCAATTGGTGAAGGATGAGGGGGCACAAATCTTTTATAGCATTCGATCGCAGACCAAGCACATTGGTATTGGAGCGAATTGTGAAAATCTCTCACAATCCCTCCCTCACAATGCGGCTCCAACAACTCGAACCTATGACCAGGCTCTGATACCACTTGATAGGCCAAAAACATATTGACCCATTGTGACGAATTAATTGATTAATTAGCCAAGTTTATTAATTAACCAAATTAACATTCAAAATGCGTGGTAGCATAAACAAATCACCAATAAACTAAAGTGCAGCGGAAAATATATTAACATGGTGATTTGTTTACGAATGGGGAAAACTAACATGGAAAAAATCCCACCGGGTGATTTTAAGGTCACCACTTCCGAGAATCTACTATTATCACAATAAGCGGTTACAAGTAAAGGAATCCCAGTACCTTATACCAACCTACAGTTGAACCCTTACCCCAATACCCAATTGGACTTGTTCTGTAGTGACAATCTCTCCTTTTAATGCACGGCTCCCAGTACGTGACTAACCAATTACGCGGATCCCAGTACGTGACTTCAATCACCAACTAGAGAAGGTTGTTGGCTGCAAAGTTCTTCAGTTCATCACACAATAAAGATCGAGAAGCTCATTGGTTACAAAACCCTACGGTGCACAAACACAACAACTTCTTCACAAAAGATGAACTAGGGCAAATTCTGTCTCCGGTCACAATTTGCTTGAACAAACTTTGCTCAACACTTATGCAACTTATGTCACCTTTGATGGCCCTTAAAATAATCATTTTATATGTCTAGGGTTGTGAGAAAAGAAAGCTCAAACATACAATCACGAATTGAATGAAAAACAGTCCTGAAAAACTGAACTTCATAAACCTCGACAGATACCTATCTGTCTAGTTGCTGTCGAGCCACGGGCTGGAACAGCTCTTGGGTCTCGATAGATGCTAGTTGTTGAGCTTTAATGAACATCATTTTTCACACTTGAATCTTGGACAAACTTGCATGGTTTTAACACTTGAACTTGAAACCTTGTTTCTTGAAGTATTAAACACATCCTAGATCTACTCAATTACAAGTAAAGTGCATTTTGTCAAAGGATTAGCCAATTACATAAAATAGTGACATATGTTTCTAATAAGTGAATCACATATGTCCTAACATATTTGTTTCTCCAAAAAAAAAAGTCCAATCTTATTTGGTGTGTAAACCAAGAATATTATTTATACAATAATTTCATTAGCCATAGTTGTGAGACATTGATGCTTGTTTCCATACGTCTATCTTTAGCTGGTGAAATCCTTGTTTGGATATATATATAAATATATATATAAATATATATTTATATATATAAGTTACATTTTTTGTGTTGTTCTGTTTTTCTTCATTTACATTTTCTTTTTACTTTTCTGATGTGTCTTGGTTTACATTTTATTTTCCAACATAAGAGTTATGAGGATTGTCAATTGAATGTTAAACATTTTTTAACCTAAATTTTGGGAGGAATCATAGAGATCATTTCTTTTCATAGATTAGTTACTCTAGCTAGTTGAGACTTGAGAGGGTAGCTTGAACAAAGGGATCGATTTTGAGGTTTGCTCGACTCATGATCATCAAGCTGCGCGAGCTGACTTGTGAAACCGAGTTCACATATGCTATGTCATCATCTTGCTCATCAACAAATTATGTACTAGCCCTTTTTGTTATAAGGGTATGGTAATGTTGACAGAAGAGAAGTATTTTCTATTCACCACACCATCACTTTTGTTATTGTTGTTTTTTTTTTTTACCTGCCATAATACCGCTCCTCTTTATATACAATTTAAATGGAAAATCACACACACGCGCGCATGCGCACACAAACACATAGATATATATACACACACACTTAAATCATATATGCTTCTATCAAGTATTTTTTTCTCGAAAAAAAAGTATATATTTTTTGTTTTTTTTGGGGGGGGGGGGAGGGGAGTTTGCTTAATTAATGGTCAGAATTTAATACCATTTTTTTAATAATACCCTAAATTATCTTTAGAAATTTTTAGTATTTTTGAAGTACACTTATTTGATTAAAAAAATCACTTACAGAATACATTCTATTCTCTCATTCTCATAAATTAACAAAAAAAAAAATGGTGATCGATTTCTAAAAATTATATGACCCTTCAAATTTGAAAAATATGTTAAAATGCATGTGACAATTTTTCTTTTTCACTAATATTTAGGGTGACTTTATGAGTATTTTGTTATTAATAACACCTACTGAAACGAATTATCTTTCTTGTTATATCCTCTCTTACTTGCGCTCCGTTTAATTTTATGGTATATAAGGCACTAATTAACAATTTAGTGCCTAGAATAAATGGTTTCTCTTCCAAACAAATTTTGCCAAGTCAATACCACCCACTTAATAAGTATATCCCTAGATTTCTGGTCATATTCAGCCCATTTTTGAAAGAATAACAAACTGCTACTGGTTTGGTTAAGCATTTTGGGAGTTTAAAATTGTATTTTTAAAACTTAAAACTCTGTTTCACAACAGCAATTTCTCGTATCTTTTTTTACAAACACTCATTTTAAACAAAAAAACACCGTTTTACAACAGATTATACAAATGCACCCCACATTCTATTAAGAACGCAAACAAACAAACAAACAAACTACTGCTATATAAGCTTCCCTCAAACCCCATGAATACATCCTCAAGAAATCAAACCCAACCATTGGTGTTAGTACAGGAAGAAAGAAATGGCCCCGTCTTTTTATCTCTCCTTGTTGCTCTCTCTTATGCTAACGATCGTATTCATTAGCCCAGCAGATTCACATTACACTTTATCAGAAAAAGTGCTTCATGATATTTGCTCTAAACACAAACATTCTCCTGTTTGCTTGAAAGCCCTCCAATCCTATCCTATTACACCCGTAGCCCACGTTATTGGCCTTACCAAGATTTCAATTAACCAAGCTGCTGTTGCTGCTAATAAAACCATTGAGCTTATGGCTTTACTCAAACGCAAGACCATGGTCCCCTCATATGTAGCGCAGTATGAAATCTGCCATGAATTGTATGTAAATATTATTGACCAGACAGAAGATGCAAAGAAAGCATTGAAAGCTGGTGACTACGAAAAAGTATTTGTCGCTGCTGCACGTATCCTCACTTACAATGCTGATTGTAGCGATGAATTAGGATCCCCCGACTCAGTCCCTCTCCAAGAAATGAATAAAAAAGTGTATAACTACTACTTCACGACACTGTTGCGTGTTTCAAATAGCCTAACAAAATATGTCTAAAAAATCCTCATGTGCATGTGGCCATGCAATATAGAATATCTGATATTAATATCCCTTTGTTTCAAAACTCCTGTCAGGAGATAGCTAAATCCTCATGTGCATGTGGCCATGAAGTATAGAATATTTGATATTATCCATCACCTTCTATTGAATTAATATAATATATAAGTTTAAAATGTTGTTTTGTTTTTGTTTTTGTGTGTTTTATACAAGTCTGGTTTTCTTTCTTGATTCACATTTTGTAATTTCTTTTAATAAATACTATTGGATTTGAAATGT
>JARYZH020002916.1:0-13044 GCA_030021035.2 Notholithocarpus densiflorus
ATAAATATTATCAATATTTGTAATATATAATATTATATATATAAAACTGAAGATGTTTGACTTTTAGTTGACTTCAAAATATAGAGTCATATAAGTTTTTTATGCTTCAAAATTTTATACATTATTATTCTCTCTCTCTCTCTCTCTATATATATATATATATAAAATAATTGACTTTAAATTCTATTCTTTGTTTAATCATCCATTAGAATATTGGTATATCATATTTTCTTAAATAATAAGATATATAATTTTATATATAAAAGCAATCATAATAAATGTCTAACCTAAAATATATAGTTCAATATATAAAATAATCATAAAAATGTCATTAATAACTACCAAAATTATCAAATTTTATAGTTGGACAAAAAAAAAATTACATCATTTTAAATTTTCTCATGATGCTAAATGTGCTCCAACTTTTAGTACATTACGTTTTCAAATTGATGTGGCAATAAATATGCTTGATAGGCTTCAACCACATGATATATGAATATTTAAATTTTCTCTTGTGATTGGTGACACATTAGTAAGTTCAATGTATGTAATAAATTTTTTGTACTCCTAGCACTAATCACATATAAAGTCATTTAAAGAAACCTCATGTATGAGACCGAGACTAATTATATAAAAGCTATTACCAGGAGTGAATACCATAGGTTGAAACTCTCTAAAAAAAAAAAATCATATATAAAATCCGAAACCTCATGTGTGAAACCAAGATGTGTTGTCATGTGTCACCTTCTTAAAGAATTATTTCTTTTAGCCTTCCACCTTATCATTTTCGAATTATCACCATATATCACTCTTTAGGCGCTTTTCACCTATGAAAAGCTTTAAATGAATGTATATCCATTTAACATTCTACCTAAGAAAAGACTTTATTGATTTATTTAATTTTTATTAATTCATTTTGATTCCTCAATAAATTATTTCATTTCTATATAATTTAAATTTTAATAACATTTTTGGGAACCATTTTATATTTTTGAGACAATTATGAAAGATTAATGTATTACTCTTTCATTTAATGATTTATTTAAATTTGATTATTTATTTCTATTTCACAATAAATAAGTGAACTATTTCCATTTGCCTTCCACCTCATCATTTTCTAATTACCACCATGCGTCAATCTTTAGCCTTCCACCAAATCAAATCTTTAAAAGAATGTATATCCATTTGACCTTTTACTTAAGTAAAGATTTTAATTATTTATTTAAATTCTATTATTTATTTCTATTCCATAATAAATAATTTAATTTCCTTACAATTTAAATTTTAATAAAATTTATTGGACCCACTTAGCAATATATATATATAAAAGATGATGAGGTGGAAGGATATAAATGAAATACTTTTTTTATGAAGGTGTCACATGGCAGCCCTTCATACTCTCACACATGAGATTTTTTATTTTATATATAATCCATTGAGCCTTTTGCCTAAGCTAAGATTTTTATGGTTTATTTAGTATTTATTATTTATTTCTATTTTACAATAAATAATTTTGTTTCCTTAAAATTAAAATTTTAAAATATTATGTGAACCAAAATTGGATTCTCACAACTGGATGATGGATGTAATGGTACCACGTGTCTTGTTGACAAAACATAGTACACACATGCCAAAACTAGGGGTGAGTGTTTGACCCAACTCGTGAACATGACACGAACACGACATGGGTTTTTGCAAGTTAGGGTTGGGTCTTAGCGGGCTTGAGTCATAAACGAGTTGACCCGAAAGTGACAGGATAAGATACGTGTCATAAGCGTGTGTGGGCGCAAGCGCCTGCAACGTGCATGGTGTTATACCTCGTAGTTATAGGGGAGTATGCCTTGGTCTAGGGTGGACCATAGCGGAGAAATGTAATTGCTAACTGGATTAGGTCTAGGAAGCATAAATATAGTGCCCTTTGTGGAATGACTGGTCTTTTACTAAAACACGTGTTCGGAATTTAGGTATGAAGATGGGAAGGTGTTAGGCACCCAACCCAAAAATAGTAACATCAGTAACAACCCATAGCTGCCACCACCTCTGACCCAATGCAGCAAAAAAAAAAAAAAAAAAAAAAAATCCGAATAGTATACCTAAAATCCATTTAACCATAATTTACTAGAAACCCCAAAACCCAAATCAGAAAGCAAACCCATAGATCTACAAACAGTCTATCGAAAATCCAATTTTTCAAACCCACACCCAAATCATCTGAACCTAACAACCAGTTGAAAGTTGAAACATTATGTTTGGTCACCACTAACCATCTCTGCTGGTTGTCTTGCCTAATCAGCTAGCACCGCACCGCTGGCCAAATTGCATCCACTTTGGTTGTCCAAATCTTTTTCTTGCTCATAGCTTTAGACCTTCTGGCTTTGGTTTTATGGAATTTGAGCACATTTACTTTCTTTTCTTAGCCAAATGTATAGAAAGATGAAAATATATGGACGTAATTTGGATCACATTCTTTTTCCTTACCTTTAGCAGCCAAAGATCTCCATATGGCTTGGGCTCCAACTTGTCACTACCAAGAGAGTGGGTTATGGATTTGGTGAGAGAGTGAGATAGAAAAGAAGAGAGGAAAAAGAGAAAGTAACGGTGTTTAGCTATTTAGGGATAAAATTGTCTTTTAGGGACTAAGTTGATTAGTTTTAAGGAGTCTTGGACCTAGCTAATATTAGTCTAATCCTCAAGGTAGTTGTGTGGAATTTACCCTATATAATAAAATAGTAAACTATCATACTAAGACCAACAAAAACTAAAAATAAAACTCTTGTGCAAAAATAATGACATTTTGGTATTGTCACAATATCATACTAGGACGTGTCCAACTTAAAATAAATGTATTGTGAAAATGTGATATTTTTTTATTATAGTACTTTTATAATTAGGTGTAAGAAATTTGTGACCATTTGAAGTTATTTCTTAGAGCATTCGTATCAGCTCATGTAAAATGGTATAAGAGCCAATTTTGCCATTCAACCCCGAAAGTCACCCACATGAACTTATGCATTTATTGTGCAAAATGCATTTTAGCTATAGTATTTGTGCAAATATACATAGGCATTGTTGTTGTGAATTTCAGTTTTTTTTTTTTTTTTTTTCTTTTTCTTGAGGATGAAGGAAGAGAGTGGATGATGGTTTTGTTATTGTCACAATATTTTTACAACTGTTGAGGTATCAGTTGCTTTATAAATCAAAATAAAATAAAATAAATATTAAACCAAGACCTACCACAAGTTAAAATAAAGGTATTGTGAAAATATGACATTTTGTTGCTGTAACAATATTTTCATAATTGTTGAGGTGTAAGTTCTTTATATGTCAAAATAAAATAAAATAATAAAATATTATACCGAGACCCGCCACAACTGAAAATAAAGATATTGTGAAAATATTGTAAAATTTTGTTGTTGTCACGTGTCACAATATACTTCACAACTACCAAAGTGTAATTTTCTTATAGATCACCATAAAATAATAAACTATCAGATTGAGACCTATCATAACTAAAAATAAAGTTATTGTAAAAATATTATGAAATTTTGTTATGTCTCTTAACTTTTTTGGCTTAATCAATTTTTGTGAGCCAAAAATCATTGTTACACTATTTCTATCTTAAATTTTTTGTTATGACATATGTGGAACATGTTATGAACATATGTCATTTAGAATTGGCTAATCCTTTGACAAAATTCATTTTACTTATAATTGGGTAGATCTAGGATGTGTTTAATACTTCAAGGAACAAGAGTTCAAGTCTAGTATTGAAGTCATGCAAATCTGTCCAAAAATCAAGTGAAAAAGTGTTGTTCATTAAAACTCGATAGATATTTCTACAGATGTATCTATCGAGATTTAATATTTGAAACTCGACAGAGAACTCGACAGCTGTATTTATCGAGAATTACAAAATTCAAATTTCTAGATCTGTTTTTCACACATTTCTAAGCTATTTATGTAGGGTTTCTTTTCTCACAACCCTAGACATATATAAGAATTATTTTAAGGGCCGTCTCACTTGATGCAAAGGTTGTTGCAATTGTTGTTGCACTCACATTGTGACCGGAGACAAAAATTGTCCTAGTTCATCTTTTTCTTGAAGAAGTTGCTGCGTCTGTGCGCCAAGGGTTTTGTAATCAAAGAGTTTCTTGATTTTCATCGTGTGGATAAACTGAAGAACTTTGCAGTAAACATCTTTCTCAAGTTGCTGTGTTAGTCACATACTGAGATCTGTGCATCGATTGGTTAGTCACGTACTTGGAGCCGTGCATTGAAAGGAGAGATTGCCACTACATTACAAATCTATTTGGGTATTAGCGTAAGAGTTCAACTGTAGGTTGGTATAACTTGTAACCACTTGTTTTGATAATAGTGGATTCTTGGGAGTGGTGACCTTAAATTCATCTGGTGGGGTTTTGCCTCAGAGGTTTTCTCCATTCGTAAACAAATCACCGTGTCAATTTAATTTTCGCTGCATTTAGTTTAGTTGGTGATTTGTTTGTGCTAGCATGCCATTGCATGTTAATTAACTTAATTAATTCACTTGGCTAATTAATTGATTAATTTACCAACTTTTTGGTTTGTTCAATCACTAAGGCAAAACTCACCGTTTGACACTTTTATTCTGCCCTTTTTTTTTTTTTTTTTTTGTCTTTTTAAATGCCCAAGTTTGACACTTTTTTTTTTTTTTTTTTTACTTTGTTTTATTTTTTGTCTTTATAAATACCCAATTTGGTTTGAAACTATATATCTATATATATGAGATACCATGATATTTTTTAAATTTTAAAATAGTAAAATATTGACAAAAAAAATTGTCACAATATTTTCTCAATTTTTGAGGTGTTAGTTCCTTACTGTTAAAATAAAGAGAAATGATATGTTTACAACATTTTCACAACATTTTTACAACAAATCCTAAGTGGCAGGTTGTTATTGGTTGTTATTGTTGGGGCAAAAAAGTAATTTTAGTGTTAGGTTCAAATTTGAACCGATAACAACTAACCACCTATGATTTGTTGTGAAAATTTTATGGATGTAGCACCTCTCATAAATAAAATAATAAAAATATCATACAGGAATTAACTACAGCAAAAAATAAAGATCTTGTGAAAATGTTGTGGCATTTTATTTTTTTTTTTGTATTTCTAGAATTTTTTTATCAATTTTAATGAGCTAAAATTCACTATTTCACATACAATTTTCTTGGGTTAACTTTTTGTATTTTTGCTTCTTCTTTTTTTAACACGTTGTTTTAAGTAAAAAAAACATAGTTTTTTTACACAAAAAATAAAAAAAAAACAAATGGATTCCCAAAAATCAAACAAACAAACTTAGGAAAAAAACACTTTTCATCTCTTATGTTTTGGATAGTTCACAATTCCACCCCCCCCCCACACTTTAAAATCAAGCAATCTTCCCTAAATATTTTGGAAACTAGCAAATACCCCATACTTTACTCTCTCAGTTAAACCCTATTGAAATCTTATAATTCATAAAATATTTCATTGTATAATGTCTAAAATACACCCAATAAATTTTAATATCCCAAAAATTTTCTTCATGTATTTTGAGTTTAAGGTAGTGGTAATGTTTGGAAAGTTGGAATTGTGAAATAGGATGTTTTATATGTCACCTAAAGAATATTGGTTTGTTAGATTTAAATCTTCTAGACATATGATTTTCGCTAATAGAAAATTCGATGACATTGCCTTTGTTATTTATTTATTTTAATTTCTTTTCTTGCTTAAAATGGGTATTCATTAAAAACTAAGTAAGCTAAACATCACACCTATGCTCATAAAATGTAAAAGATAAACAAGGGAGTATGAAACAAAATTTTCATTGTGGATGATTGCAGGTATTGGATGAAGAGCTTCAATTGTAGCATATGACATTATTAATTTATTGCAAAAAATTAAATATTGTGACAATGTTTTAGCAAAACTCAGTTGATTATTGTTGGAAGATAATGATATTCGTCAACACTTTCAGAAGTTTTTAGTAAGTGGATATTGCCTTCAGCAATTAGGTACGAAGAAACTTTATAGTAAAATAGATATTTATATGTGAAATAGCTACCCTAACTTTATGTAATCAAAATTCTTATATGAATGAGATTAACATTATATGACATGCATATTTTATTTACATGGTTTCATACTTTTCAAATAGAATTTTATCTTAATTTTCTCACTCAATAGGCAGCACATGCTCATGTGTCTCCCAAGCCAGTACATGTAAATGAGCCAAGTTTAAAAGAAAAAAAAAATTAAACTTTATGTTTGTCTAGTTAGCAAAGGAGGCAAGTTCAAGCCCAACTTTAGGCTTAATAAGTTAAATTCAAACAAAATAATGTATTCGTGAACAAGATTGTGAGTATGAGACTTGATTTAATATAAATATATATATATATATATATATATTGATAAGATATCATATTATTATTTGTAATTTATTGATAATATAGAAAGTTCATTTTTTAGAAAAAGTTATATATGAATTTCAACAATAAAAAGTTGGTGACTCTAATTTTTATAAATTTATAAAAGGAATCATTTTAACATAGATTTGTAAAGTTACAAAAAATTTGATCACATAGATTCTAGGCAATCTTTTGCGTGATTTGCCAATTAAAATCCCAAATTTTTTTTTTTTGAGAAGTTAATCGTGCATTAACATGTGGTTGTGGGATTCTATCACATCATCCTGCCATATCAGCACCCACTGCATTTGGGATAATTATACCCAAGCACATTATTATAATTTTTTTTAATTATTATTCAAAATTTACTAGGGTTTAGTTATGGGGGTATTTTTGGGATTTTGTTATTAGCTAGGCTTTTTTAGACATTACACAAAGGAATATTCTAAGAATAAAAAAATTCCGATAAGTTTAATGGAGAGAGTAACAAAATGGGAGTATTTGCTCACTTCCAAAATATAGAAGAAGAAATTATTTGGTTTCAAAGATTATGAGGAAAATTGTGAATTACCCCAAACATAAAAGGGTACAAATGCATTTTTTTTTTTCCTTTAAAAAAATTTGAGATGCATTACTAGATTAATATGGTAGAGTAGTTGGGACAATGTTGTTTTCAATCATCCCTAAAAAAAGAAGGCTAGTCACTAACTTTATTGATCATACTCTTATTTGTTGTGTGAATCAAGGAATGACCCTTTTTCTTAGGATTGTTAAAAAAAAAAAAAAAAAAAAAAAAAAAAAACCATATAGGCCGAACTAATCAACTAGATTGGACCAAAAATCAAGTTTGATTTGATTTTCTGATGGATTCAGTCTGATCGGTCCTCAGTTTAAAATTCTTGGGTTTCTATCTCGATTCCAAATTTGTAAAAAAAAGAAAAAAAAAAAAAAAGGATGGAGTAGACCAAACATGTAAGTATATAATTTTTTATTTTTTTATTTTTGTATTTGATATATATTTTTAAAAACCACAATAACATAGGTACCTAAGTTTCTTAGGGTCTATTTGGTTCTCACATCACTCATATCTCAATTTTCATGACTCAGTACTCATTCTCATATCTCATATTTTATTCTCTCTTTTTCTCTTAACTTGTTCCCCAACGTGTTTGGCTTTAGTTTTCTACTAAAAATACTCATCTTTAACTCAACATTGTGGTCCCACAAATCTGACCAGTCAGAACGGTAACAATACTCACAAGTCACAATTCTCCTCCTTCCCCCAACCACCACTACTCCTACTCCTTCCCTCACAAACACACCAAGCTGTGTTACACTGCCAAGATCCTCTTCCACTCCGCCTCCTACCACCACCGACAACCACTACAACCCACAAAAACTCACCGATCCCAACCCCTAAAAACCCAACACAAAGCACCTAACCACTGCACAAAAAACAACCCTTGTCATTGATTGGTCTCATGCTGAAGGATCTGTTGAGTTGGAGCGATGGAGGAGAATTGGAGGAGATGCAAGAGTAGAGAGAGAAATGAGAGATGAGAGTGTTCTGGACGAAGAGATAAAAGAGAGAAAACTTAGTAAATATAAATCATTTATTGCTGATAGAGACAACTCAACCATGTGGGTCCCACTTATTGGTTATATTTACAAAATTTCCATTGTAACTCAATTCTCATAATTTGAAAACACAAAAAAGTTGTTTCAGTTTCCATAACTACTCTAACTCATTTTTTTGAGTAATGAGTTATGGGAATTGAAAAAAAGAACTAAACCAAACCAGCATCCTTGAAGGGGGCCCATAAGATTTGAGAATTGAGTGATGAAATCACTTAAACCAAACACAATCTCTTTGCGAGACTCTCTCACTCACAGACGACCCTTTGAGTTACATAATTAAAATTGAACTTTGTAAAGTTGTGATTTCCAACTATTTTGTGTTGACTTTAATTCCGTGCCAAATTTGATTGTAATTTCTTCAATCATTTTCCTTGTATGTATATGGTTTATTTGTAAGGGATGAGTATGAGAGATCGGTGAAGAATCAAGTTTCAAAAGATGAATCAGTGGACTTTGCGACTAGCTCACGAGAAGCAACCCGCAAGTAACTCGCGAGAAGCAATCCGCGAAAAGGCCATGTGTGGAGCACATGACTGGAAGCTGAAAAGTCATGTCAGACTGTCAGATTCGCGAGTGTTTCATGAGAAGGGCCAACCCACGAAGAACCTGCGAAACTTTCTGTTTGGCAAAAAGTTGTGTTGCTTTACCAAATTCTTTACCCACACTATAAATACCCTCATTACCCATGAATTGTAAGGAGTGCTTTTCAAAGGGAAAACCCTAGCAAATACACTTGGAGTTAGAGATTGTTATACCCACAATCATCTACACATTTCCTTGTGGTTTTATTCAACTCCTTCCTCTCCGTCTTTAGATCCTTGAGAGGTTGTTAGCCCAAACACTTACCACACCCATTCTAAGTGTCAAGTGAGATTTTGGTACTATTGGGAAGCATTGGAAGGAACCATTCATTGGCAGATGCAATCAGGTTGAATTGCGGGATCCGGAAAGCTAGAAAAAACAAGACTCCGAGAAGTCCGTTGGTAGCAGGAGCTTGGAGGGCTCATGTACATGGGGTAGACTAGGCTTGGAGGGTCTTTTGTTATTCGTATACTCCAACTTTATTCTCTAGTGGATCAATTTCGACTTAGAGGGACGTGGGGAGGTTTTTTACCGAGTGTTTCGATTTCCTCTTCAATAACACATCTCGGTGTTATCTTGTGTTTGCATCTCTCTTTCCTACTCTTTAAGCTTTCATTTTATTGTTGATAATGGATGAATATAGCTTAGGGTAGTGTTATTGGTTCATTGCATTGATTTACTCTTATTACACACTTAGTATAAGTTAGAGTAAAAGTAATCTAGCCATTATTTTTAATTGGGGGTTAGAACAAACTCTTGGGTTTTACCACAAATCCGAGCTTTCAAACTTAAGCCTTTTGAATCAAATTTTTTTTCCTTTAAAAAAATCCCCCAAAGTTATTTGCCAAAAGCCCAAAAATTGGAAGGGAAACTGTGCAGGCCCAAACTGAAATCTGGATCAAACCTATTGGACTCGGACCAGTTGAAATTGGTAGCCTATCCCGTCAAGTAGTCCAAGGTTTTGAGAAACTGAACAGACTGATCCGATCCTAAAAAATGCAAAAGACCGATCAGACCAAACCTTTTTCACCCTACTTTTTCCTTAGCCAAAAAGTTAAAAATGAAACTCTGCTTGTTCTATTTTTTCTAAGAAAACTACTTTTTTGTCACTCATAATTATTAGTGGGGAATTCTCAGATGATCAAAAGGCTTTTTAACCTGGGACAAATTTTGGGTACAACTTCTTACATGTAATGTCTTAGTTTTTGTAATTGAATTTAGTTATATTGTTGTATTGGTCAATAAAATAAAAGGCATTTTATTTTTTCAAGGACAATTAAAACTGTACGGCCCCTTGGTACCCAGACTCATTTGGGCCTTAGGACATAGGTTAAAGGTATGGGCCAGTGCCTCGACTTTTACCGGGCCCATAATCCCAGCCCTCACTCGTGAAAGCTACGTGACCATGCTCGGAGTCGTTCGAGAAAGGCTAACGGACGGGAGGCTGACGCCGGTCCACTTTTAACCATGCCGCATAATTTTACTCGGCATGTCGTCACCGGTCATACTCACTCGGCCGGCGGGGCCCGGGAAACATCACTGCCGAGCATATATCATGAAGTGGGAGCCATTTCCAAAGCCACTCCCACCTAAACCCACTTACAATTAACAATATTGGACCCCCAATTGCACTAACTGTGGTAGTAATCATGATATTTCCACTTATCTGAGGCTATAAATACAATAAGTTGGGTATGGAGTAAGGGACTTTTAGGGAGAAGGATTCTGGGGGAGATGCTGGAAGCAGGAAAGTGAAGGAGTGAGAGAGCAGCTTGGCAGAGTCTCTGTGCCGAGAACGACCCAAAGTAGGAAATCCTATACCCAGATTACAAATAGGTTGTGAGCCTCGTTGAGGTTGGGCCTACTACACCTCAAAGGCACGCACAAAAACTATAACTATGTGTGGGTTCCAGTTAGCTCAACTTGTAAAGTTTCTGATAATTAAAAAAGAGATTTGAGGTTCAATTCTTGCCTACACCAAAAACTAACTGATATCTTAGTATGATAATAAAAGAGCTATTATCAAGAGCGGACGCCATAAGTTGAAGTTCTCTCCAAAAAAAAAAAAAAAAAAAAAAAACTATAACCATGTGATTTCATTAACCAATATAAACATGTTATTAGATTTAAAAATCTGTGGTACTCTGCACACCATATTTAGTAATTACAACGAATTGATATTTTTTTACCAATTCACAAATTTATGCTATTAATTAAATGAACATATTTACTAAATAACTGGACATAGGTAAACTTTTTCTTGGACTTAACCCGAGCAATTTAGGTTTGTTGAATACCTTAACTATGAGTGGGCCGGCCAAACTTTGTTTTGAATAAAGTTTGACATTACAAGAAAGCTTAACATGGTCTGAGATAAATGTTAAATAAATAATTAGCCCAAAACAAAATGATAAAAGCGATGAAGGAATTCTAGAGGCAAAATGAAGGTCAAATGACATGATCAAAGGAATGAATTTTTTTTTTTTTTTTTTTTTTTTGAGAAGAAAAGGAAAGAATTCTGTTTAACCAAATAGAGCATGATTTTATTAAACTATTAATCAATGTGGTAAAATAAATTTTTTATTTTATTTTATAGATAGTGTTATTTTCTTTAAGAACAATTGACTTCAACTATATAATTCATTCATTAGCCAAAACAACTATAATCAAACACCTCTACCAAATATGCCCTAAATATTTGGGTTTCAGGTTTTACCAGAGCTATAGAAATAGCAACCAGCGTTGAGGCGGAGTTGTGAGCCTTGAGAGATAGACGATTTTCAGATTTGCATTGCAAAGAATATGCAAGCTGTCAAAGTAGAATTGGATGCAAAAGTAGTCATGATTTTTGAACAGTCTCATTCTCTCCCCATCTCGTATCTTTTGGGTCAACTCCATGGGTAAAGGTTAGCTATTACTTCTGGGAAGCTAATTAGTGTCTAGATAAACTCACAAAGATAGGGACACTCGGCAACAAGATTTTACGAGCTTTGACTGTCTGCCTTCAAACATTATTATGTTGTTGTACTTTGATGCTATTAGCAGAGGCGGCGGCAAGTGAAGCTTTTTGAACCCCCGAGCTGGCAAAAAAAAAAAAAAAAGGAATTATGTATAATAATTTTAAAATTATTTTGTTATGATCCTTTAAAATAAAATTTTGAACTATTGACCCAATTTTTTTTTAAGTCCAATTAAAATAAGCTTAAATATGATTCTCTTGACAATATCTTAGCCTTTTTAAATAGGAAATGTTACACTAAAAAACAATTAAACAATTAGACAAGAGTGATTCTAAAAAAGAAAAAAAGAAAATAGACAAGGGGCATGAGATAGGGGATTGATTGTGTGAAGATAAATGCAAATGTTAACACAACAAAAATTTTCTTAATACAATTATAAAGGCCACTAGTTGTCAAAATTGAGTTGAATTGGTAAATAAAATAACTGTAATGAGTAAAGACATATAAAATAATAGATAAAAGCATTCCAAGCAATAATAATTAAAGTTCACTTGTAACAACAATTATTAATATGTTTATTGCATTTAGAAACAATAGATAATTTCTAAAATTTTATCTTAGCAACAATAATTAATATGTTTATTGTATTAAGAAACAATATATAGTCAATTTGTTTAGACCCTTGTAAACTAGATTGTTTAATCTAATTAATTAACCAAGTTGTTACTTAGGTTTATTATTTAGATCTAGGTTAAACACAAATAATCATATCACTAAATGCGGAAAAGAAAAGAAGATAGCGATATGATAACTCAGGAAAATCAATGAAACCAACAGTTTCAAGGTAAAAAACTTGGGGAGAATTTAACTTAAACTATTCTCAATACAACAAATTCACTATGATAGAATGAAAGTTTTACAATAGATTTTTCCCTATATCTAAAACTACCTCTTGTAGTACTTACTCACATGACCACCTACAACTCTAAATCTACGGACTCTTCTATCTGAATTTGTCACACACAAACACCCTTGAGATCGAGAAGGTATTTCATGCAAAAGCATACAAGTTTTAAGCAAGTAGCCTAAAGGTAATAATTGATAGGAAAACACACAAGAACCACAAAGTAAAATATCAATCAAGAAAAGTTTAGCACGAAATTTGTCATTATCGTTCAATGATTAATGCAAGATGCATATTATCGATATATGTAGTTTGTTTATAGTTTATACTTTATATAGTTCATTTTCAGCCTTTCACAATTGTCATATCATTAGAGTAATAATTTGCTGCCACATTGAAAGCCTTGAAAACCACAGTTTCAATACAAACATTCCTATATATTGCCTAATTATTTTATATAATTTATCAAAAAATTTATTTGTAGAGATATATAGCTTTCATAGGGGATTATATTACGTTTTATTCTAAAATAA
>JARYZH020002917.1:0-13043 GCA_030021035.2 Notholithocarpus densiflorus
AAAATAGTTATTTATTTACTTTTCTTAAAGTGAAAAAATAGATGGGCCGAAATTAGCAATTGAGTTAACTAGAACCAACCAAACCAATGCATTTTGAACTAAACGACCAGGCACCCAAAATTTTTTATTAAAAAAAAAAAAATTCAACTTGTAATATGCATTTTGAACTAAAAGATCATGCACCCTTTATTTTAAAGTTAACTTGTAATGCTCATTAATTAGGTAAAGATGCAATAAAAGATTAAACTACTCAAGAGTCAAGTCTCATCAAAGCAATTATTTATATACATTACTTAAAGTGAAAAAGATAGATAGGATATGACAAAATTAGATGTAAAGTTCCGCCAAGAAGTGGTCGCCATGCACATGCAAACGCATGCAAAGTTTTTGACCGAATAATTTTTGTTCAAAAATCTCTTCCAGCTGTATAAAGCCAATTGCTCAGCCCCACAGCCCTTCTTTAATTTTAGCTTAAGAATGCACACAATCAACAGCCACATGCAAAATAAAGTTTGGTAGGCCTAGGCTATGTAATATCACCTCACCTATTAGAGAAAATCAGTGGCGAAACTAAGATTTTAGTCTAGAGGAGGCAAAATTAAAAGTCAATGTTAAAAGTGAAATTAATATAAAAATTATTAATCGATTATAATAACAACTTAAATAAAAAAAATTGTAAGAAAATAAGAATATATTTCATATCATTAAAATAACTATACAAAATAACCAATTCATAACTACTAAAATTTAAAACAAAATTTTTACAAACTATTGTGGTAAAAAATGTGATTAGTGTTAATTAAACAATATAATGAATAAATGTTTGAAATTATTTTTTGTGATTAGTGGCATGTTAATTTGTAAGACGTAAGTAGTAAAATTTGTAGTATCACTCAACAATAAAATACTCTAAAAAGTATCATTAATAGTGAAAATTGTAAAAAAAAAAAAAAAAAAAAAAAAAAAAAAAAAAAAAAGAAGATAAAAATAGTGAAAAATGTGAAAAATTAGGACAAGACAAAAGCTACTTATAACAAAGTGAAATGGGTGAAAAAGTGATGTGGTTTGGTGTTTGAGATGAACATTTTTTCTTTTTTTTTTAATCTTTCTTTTTCCTGTTTGAGATGAACTTCACATGAAATATGCAATTCCTTTGAAATATAATCTTAAGCATATTTATCTAAAGCATTGTTATAAAAGCACAACTTATAAAAACATGAGCTGCTAGACCCTCACGGCACATTACAATTAAATTTTAGGAGAAGTCAAGTGGGTAGGCCCCCCGACCCTCGCCCCCCTCTAGCTCCACCCATGAGAGAAATGCCCCCAAAATGTGGGGGCCAATAAGTGATTTTCAATTTTTTCTCCCTCCACTTCTAAAAAAAAAAAGAGTAATGTCAGAGATATTGCAAATTTTACCATATAGAGCTTACAAAATGATGTGTCACCAATCACCAAAACACATTTCAAACATTAATTCATTTATTAAGTAGTTGAACTAATAAATGCATCCCTTCCAGAAGTCGGGGTTTATTGCACGTATTAGCTCTAGAATTACTACGGTTATCCGGGTAACAGGTACCATTAAACAGACTATAACTGATTTAATGAGCCATTTGCAGTTTCACAGTCTGAATTAGTTCATACTTACACATGCATGGCTTAATATTTGAGACAAGCATATGACTACTGGCAAGATCAACTAGGTAGCATTCCTCGTTGATGCTGGCGCCGCCCGAAGGCCCTGGCTCGCCTGAGGGCAAGGAAGGGCGCGAACGAGCACAGCAATCGTGCGGGGCAGAGCGATGACACTCGCTTGGTACGTTGGCAAAGGGGGCCGGAGGCCTCAAACCCATATGATGTTTTGCATCCGAGGCCACGAGCACGCCCACGTGGTCCACATCAGCAACGCAGAGGCCGCGAGGCACGCGTGGGACACGAGGGCGGCTTTGAGGTCCTGCCGACGCCCTGTGAGAAGCGTCAACTAGGAACGAATCAACTAGAGGGACGAGTGCCTTCAAGGCAGGTATGCAACACGGGGACCCGAATTGCGTCCGAGCGACACTCAGAACAACGTTGATTGGGAGCACGCCGGACAATTCGATGCACTAGCACAGAGCCTACCAAGCCATGCAACCTTGCTACCACTCACACGCTATCACGTACACTAGACTGCAACACCACCAAACGTACCCCACAATGACACGCCGCAAGGCCTGCCGTGCATGAGGAAGCATCGAGTGGCACCGAGTCTGCACCACTAGGCGTGAAGGACAACACTACTAAACCACGTGCCTAGAAGGATGGGTCCTCATCATACAGAGGCTCGATGGTCGCCATGGGACTTGCTTCACACAGCAATGGGTGAAACAAACACCGTCTGCTTTGCGAGAGCGTGCCCAAGCTATACCAAGCTTGCATGGCTCACCAACCACACACAGGAACTACAAGGGACATCGAGGGACACTACTGCTATCGTCGTCGTCGTTGCTGCCGCCGCCACTGCTACCACACAACCGCGTAGTAAGAAAGACACACACAAGCCCGATAGTCGCATGGAACTTGCTTCATACAGCAATGGGTGAGACTAACATCGTCCGCGTTGCGATAGTGTGCCCAAGCTAAACCAAGAATGCATTCATTCCCCACCACACGGCTATTGAGACCATCGACCCCCCGCCACTGGGCACGAGTGGGTGTGGCCTCGAGGAAAAATGGCACCAGAGAGAGCTTTCACAATGCGTTTGATCATCACCTTAGGCTTGCTCTGTGTGGCAATGGGTGAAACTAACACCGTCCGCCTTGTAAGAGTGTGCCACAACTATACCACATACACGTGAAATGCCAACCTGGGTCCACCCCAGCGATGCATTTAGGGCCCACCTCGCGCCATGGAGCACGCGGGGTTGGGTGCCTGAGGGCTCGTCATGAGCATGCCTACCTGTGGCCAAGCTCAAGAGGGGTTGGCCCTGTGCATCGCCGAATACCTCCTCCCCCCTAAAGAGCGCTTAGGAAAAAATCAGCTTTGGCATGAGAAAACATTGATTTGTTGAGGAGGAATAATGGGCCTT
Organism: Notholithocarpus densiflorus; assembly: GCA_030021035.2. Lineage (NCBI taxonomy): Eukaryota > Viridiplantae > Streptophyta > Magnoliopsida > Fagales > Fagaceae > Notholithocarpus > Notholithocarpus densiflorus. Next base: position 3,072 of record JARYZH020002917.1, read on the forward strand.
TTTTGGAGCAATTCTTTGGAGTCTTGCCTTAATTTTTTGCACACATGCTAAGAAAAATTGAACCTTCAACCTGTCAAAATTTGGTGGCCAGATTCAACATATTTTACTTTTTATGATTTTCGGAAGCCAGAAAATAGGAAAAATCACAAAAAATTCAAAAACGCTTGGAATGCCAAACCGCTTGCTAGAATCCTCCTCTAAAACCATGGAATGAATTTAGGGACACAAAAATGGAAAAAGGCACAAGCCAATTTTGCTAGAGTGCGGGACGATGTGGGGCGATGCGGCGCAACATATCAGGGCATGTAGCAGCCAAGGCCAAGACAGCCCCCCATGGGCATGCTACCAAGGCCAGGGCATGCAGTAGCCCCCATGGGCAGGCAGCCAAGGCCAAGGCATGCTTGCGTGCATGCAGCCAAGGCCAAGGCCATGGTAACCCCATGGGCAAGCAAGTAAGGCCAAGGCACGCAGCCAAGGCCATGGCATGCTTGTGTGGGCACGCTGGCATGCCCCTGGGGGCACGCAGCCAAGGCCCTAGCATGCATGCTGCCTGAGGGGCAGTGGCAGCACGGCGAGGCCGTGGCATGCCTTGTGGGTGGGATGCCAAGGCCGTGGCATGCCCTTGGGACCTCTAGAAGACCATGGCAGCACTGGGGGGAGGGGGGGTTGCTGCTACTAAGCCTAGATAGCCTCTTCGGACACCTCCTACTCTTCCCCCCCTAAAGAGCGCTTAGGGTCCGTTTGGTTGGAGGAGTGGAAAAGTGGGAGGATAGAAAATATTTAGTTTTCCCTCGTGTGTGTTTGGTTGGAGGGATGGAAAAGTGAAAGGGTGAAAAACTCTTTTGTTTGGTTGAAAAGAAAAGTGGGAGGATAGAAAATGTAGTTTATATAAATTGACTATTATACCCTTGTTACATAATAAGTAAAAAATAGATTTATTTGTACTCATTAAATAATATAAAATTTACCAACAATTATATTTTTCAATGAGAAGTGTTACGTCCACAACATTTTTCGCAATACTTTCATAACAAAATTTATGTGGAAAGTTGTTACTAGTTCTAATTTGAACCCACCACTTAAATTATTTTTTTACTCATCAATATTAACTAATAACAATTTGTTACTTAAAATTTATTGTGAAATGGTAACACTTCTCAACTAGGATTTTTTATTTTTTATATTATTTCTCCTTTCTCTCATTTCATTTCATCCATATGTTTTTTTTTTTTTTTTCCTCCACACACGTTGTCCTTATCTCTATCCCTCCCTTCTTTTATTTTCATTTTATCCTTCATTCAAGAACGTTCCAGCACTATACTAGCAGCTCTCATGCTCTTTTTTTTTTTTTTTTCTCCAACTCTCGCTCTCTGTTTTTTTTTTTTTACTTGATTCCAGAACATTCGTCCCCAACACAATCCAGATGGGTCATCTTCATCCCAAAGCAGTTGACCCAGCCTGGAGCTATCGCTCATCTTCGTCTCAAATGCAATCTAGATGAGTCAGATGGCTTCTGTCTTCTGTCTTTTGTCTTCTTCTTCTTTTTTCTTTTTTTTTTTTTTTTTTTATTTTTATTTTTTTGCTTTTATTGTTATGATTTGATCAATTTTAAAATTGTGTTTTTGAGTTTGTATTCTGATAATCTAATTATGCTTGAGTTTAGAGATGTTTGAGAGAAAGATTGTTGTGTTTGTAGCTATGAGAGGAGAGAGAAACGGGGTATTTGTGTAAAAGTGCTGTCACAACACTTTTCTCTCCAGCTTTTCCTCCCGATTTGGGAGGGTAAAAAATGTGGGCCCGGGAGAGAAAACTTTCTCCCGGGTTTTCTATGTTCCCCATTTTCCTTCCCCAACCAAATAATGGAAAACAGTGTTTTCCACCCTATTTTCCTCCCTCTATTTTCCAACCTCCCTGTTTTCACCCCAACCAAACACAGCCTTAGGAAAAAATCCGTTCTAGTACCAGAAAACATTGATTTGTTGAGGAGGAATAATGGGTCTTTTTTGGAGAAATTCTTGGAGTCTTACCCTGATTTTTTGCACACATGCTAAGAAAAATCCAACCTTCAACCTACCAAAATTTGGAGGCTAGATTCAATAATAAAATACTCTAAAAAGTATCATTAATAGTGAAAATTGTGAAAATAATGGTAGAAGAGAAAAAAAAAAAGAAAGATAAAAATAGTGAAAAAGGTGAAAAACTGGGACAAGACAAAAGCTACTTATAACAAAGTGAAATGGGTGAAAAAGTGATGTGGTTTGGTGTTTGAGATGAACTTTTTTTTTTCTTTTTTTACCTTTCTTTTTCTTGTTTGAGATGAACTTCACATGAAATATGCAATTCCTTTGAAATATAAGCATAAGCATATTTATCTAAAGCATTGTTATAAAAGCACAACTTATAAAAACATGAGTTGCTAGACCCTCACGACACATTACAATTAAATTTTAGGAGGAGTCAAGTGGGTAGGCCCCCCGACCCTCGCCCCCCTCTGGCTCCGCCCATGAGAGAAATGCCCCCAAAATGTGGGGGCCAATAAGTGATTTTCAATTTTTTCTCCCTCCACTTCTAAAATAAAAGAGTAATGTCAAAGATATTGCAAATTTTACCATATAGAGCTTACAAAATGATGTGTCACCAATCACCAAAACACATTTCAAACATTAATTCATTTATTAAGTAGTTGAACTAATCACATATGAGATTAAATTCAATAAGAATGTGGTGTAAAACTCAAGTTTTAGCCTTCTAATCCCAACATGCCACATCATCATATTACATATTAAAGAATAGACACAACCACACTCAATCAATTCTAATACCCATTTGAAAATCTAACTTAACTGTGAATTTATTAAGATGTTATTATGTGTGGCTATGTATTGAGTTTTAAGTAAAAAATTGAGAGTAATTCTTAAGTATTCCCGGAGTACGGAAAATGGTAGGTTATAATCCTCTCTTTGGTCGGTTTCTCTGTCTTTCTCAACTGAACCTAGCTCTATCTCAATTCGTCCCTTTCTTTCTTTTTTTTCTTTCACGTGATGTGAATTTTCAGTTAAAGTATTTTGCGGCGGAGTGATAGAAATATCTATTTGGCAGATGTGCAAAGTTCAAGAGCTAAATTGGCAAAATTAAAAGTTTAGGGGATGTACTGACCACTACATTAAAGTTCAAAGAGGTTATTTTAAACTACAAAAACTTGAATTTAAACAATTGATTAATGACACGGCTATGATCATTGATCATCTCTAAATTTTGTAAGCATGGAGAATATACGAAGAAAATGTAATCTAGCGGTGGATTTATCAAAATTCGCATTTAAATAAAAAATATTATGTGGTGTAATTAACATTACTTAAAGTTACACCAGGTTAAGTTACATCAGGTGTAACTTGAACTCAACCTATATATATAAATAAATATATATATATATATATAATATCACCTCACCTATTAGAAAAAATCAATGGGAAAACTAGGATATTAGTCCAGAGGGAGCAAAATTAAAAAAACAATATAAAAAGTGAAATTAATCTGAAAAAATATTAATCGATTATAATAACAAATTAAATAAACAATTGTAAGAAAACATGAATATATTTAATATCATTAAAATAACTATACAAAAATAACCAATCCATAGCTACAAAAATTTACAACAAAAAGTTTACAAACTGATGTGGTAAAATTGTGATTAGTGTTAATTAATCAATATAATGAATAAATGTTTGAAATTATTTTTTGTGATTGGCGACATGCCAATTTATAAGACGTAAGTAGTAAAATTTGTAGTATCACTTAACAATAAAGTACTCAGAAAAGTATCATGAATAGTGAAAATAATGATAAAAAAGAAAATAAATAGTGAAAAAGTTGAAAAACTAGGACAAGCCAAAAGCTACTTATAACAATAGTGAAATGGACGAAAAGGTGATGTGGTTTGGTGTTTGAGATGAAATTTTTTTTAACTTTCTTTTTCACGTGTCAAAGTCACTTATTTTTGTGTAACTTCACATAAAACAAGCATAATTTCTTTAAAACATGGGTGGCTAAACCCTCATGGCACATTACAATGAAATTTTAGGAGGAGTCACAAGGGCAGGCCCCGTGGCCCTCGCCCCTTCTAGCTTTGCCCACGAGAGAAATTCCCCTATAATGTGGGGCCAATAAGTGATTTTTAATTTTCCCCCTCTACTTTTAAAAAATGAGTAATGTCAGGGATTTTGCAAATTTTACCGTATAGAGCTTACAGAATGATGTGTCACCAATTTTCAAAACACGTTTCAAACATCAATTCATTTATTAAGTAGTTGAAATAATCACATATATTGTCACATCAATTTATAAGTTTTATGTAATAAATACCTTTAGCATTTTTCTTTAAAAAGACCAAAAAATTTTATTGATGCTAGAATTATTACAAATTTTATTACGTGAGTCTTACAAATTGTTGCATCACCAATAATAGGAAGTAATTCAAATATTCAATTATTATCTTATTGAAGGGCCACCAATCACATTCTTTTTCACATCATTTTTAATGTTTTTTGTAGTAAAATTTATTGCAGCTTAAACATTTTCCCAAAAAGATATATACATAATAAAATAATAAAAATCAAACCAAATCACCATTAAGTAAATGGAAAATGTTAAAGTTATTACAGATTTTACTACATAACACTTACAATTGGCAAGAATAGACTAGTGCCACTTAAACAACATAATAAATTAATGTTTAAATCAATTTATTCTAATTTGTGACACGTCAAATTATAAGGTCTATATAATAAAATTTGTAATATATCTAACATCAATCAAATGCTTTCGTTGATATAAAAAAGTAAGAAAAATGAATTTTGAATTAGTAAAAATTTATAGTACAAAACATTAACTAAATTGATGGAAAATAAATAAATTTAATTTTAAGTGATATTGAAATACACTAATGCCCATTTAAGGTTTTTGCATAAAGCCTCAAATTATATTGAGTCGGCCTTCTTTAAGAAAAACTATTTTATTCTCTTTTTACCTTTTGTTATCATAAGAAAATTATATGGAATAGAATTTTTTTTTAGTAGTGTTTGACCTTCTATTGGTTCTGTAATTTAGAATAATTTTTTTTTTACTGGTCACCACCTTTACTTTTTTTCTTTGATATGGGAGAAATCTAAAGCTTCACAAAGTATCGTTATTTGTGGAAGCATTTCAGAAAAAAAAAAAAAAAAAAAAAAAAAAAAAGCCGTTGGTAGTTTTCCAAGAATAAAACCATAAGCATATATATCTCTAGATGTCACCATTATATAAACCTGTGACCATTATACCAACTTTGCTTTTTTTCTTTGATAAAGGAGAAATCTAAAGCTTCACAAAGTCTCCTTATTGGTGGAAGCTATTTTAGAAACCTAAGTCTTGCTCTTATATAAATATGGTCAAATTTAGGTACAGTAACTTAGGTGCTGTTCTTTATATTCCCCTCTTAGGATTTAGCCATGTGACTACTTAACTAAAAAATACACTTCCATTCCATGAGAAAAAATCCACATGGCAGAATTTTAAGAAGGAAATCTAAAGAACAGCACCTAAGTATTATACCTAAGCCTTGCCTTATAAATATATAGAAACCAAATCTCTTCTTAAGAATAATTAGAAGTTTTGGAAGAAGATCTTTGAGTAGATTCTCGAAAATTTGACAATGTCCCATTCAACTAGATGTGCAGCTTGCAAATCTTTGAGAAGGAGATGCCCTAAAGATTGTGTTCTTGCACCATATTTTCCTCCAACCAATCCACAAAGATATGCTTGTGTTCACAAAATCTTTGGTGCTAGCAACACTACCAAAATGCTAGAGGTATGACAATCCGAGTGAGATTAAACGAGAACGGTCAAATTCAAAATCAAAAAAGTCAGATACGATTAATGGAGAATGGACGAATTGAATCCGTGTGAGACTAAATAGGCCCGGTGGAATTGAATCTCGAAATAGATAGATAGGATTAAATAAGCATGGCAGAATTGAATCCGCAAGAGATTAAACGAGCGCGGTTAAATCGAATATCAAAAAGATAGATAGGATTAAACGACCATGGCCGAATTGAATCCGCGTGAGATTAAACGAGCATGGTCGAATTGAATCTCGAAAAAGAATGATAGTTTAAAAGAGCATGGCGGAATTGAATCCACGGGAGCTTAAACGAGCATGGTCGAATTGAATCTGCGAGAGATTAAACGAGCATGGTCGAATTGAATCTCAAAAAAGATTGATTGGATTAAACGAGCATGGTCGAATTGAATCCACATGGGATTAAATGTCACGATGAAATTGAATCTCGAGAAAGATAGATAGGATTAAACGAGCTTGGCCAAGTTGAATCTGGGTGAGCTTAAACAAGCACGATCGAATTAAATCTTGAAAAAGGTAGATAGGATTAAACGGGCATGGTGGAATTGTATCCCCGTGAGATTAAACGAGCACGGTCCAATTGTATCTCGAAAAGGATTGATAGGATTAAACGAGCACGGCCAAATTGAATCTCGAAAAGGATTGATAGGATTAAACGAGCACGGCCAAATTGAATCTCAAACGTATAGATAGGATTTAACGATCATAGCCGATTTGAATCTGCGTGAGATTAAACGAGCACGGTCGAATTGAATCCTGAAAGGATAGATAGGATTAAACGAGCAAGGCCGAATTGAATCTGCATGAGATTAAACGAGAACGGTCTAATTGAATCTCAAAAAAGATAGATAGGGTTAAATGTGCATAGCCGAATTGAATCCGCTTGCCCTGAGTAATTAATGATTTTCATTTGACAAAAAAGAATCCCAAAATTATTTTACTTTGAAATTGATTAGTAGTGCATTTTTAACTAAGCTACTTATATTTATTACTTCAAAACCGTGAAACTCTCAGCATCACGGTTCTTTAAGCTTAGGAACCGGTTTATGCAAAAAAAAAGCAGAGAACCGTTCGAACCGCGGTTCAACTGTACAGTTCTAAGAACCATGATCAGACCGTTTTTTACGGTTTCCTTGGAATCTGAACCTTAAAACGAGTCAAAATCTTCTGTCTCACACTTCTTGCTCCACTCTATACTCCATCAATAAAAACTTGCCACATGTCCATTAATTTAACTAAAATGCTAGATTTATGCTATTTTCTTATTTCAAATTTTTTATTATTTAAATTTAGATGAGCATTTAATTAAAAGAAAACTCTTTCATATTCCCACCGCCATCACCACCAACTTCACCGAAGTGGTTGTCCATCGATGCCATTAACACCTCCAGTCACTGTCAATTGCTGCCGCCAAGCTAATACCACCGGTCACTGTCCTCTTTAATTTCAAACCAATTTCACTGCTAACAACGAAACCCACCACTTTGTCCCTCTCAAACCCAAGAAAAAAAATCCACCAAGCACTAGAATGAACGTTCTATTAAGGTGTCTCATTCATATTTTTCAAGCCTTCAAACTAGCCTTATGGCACTCCAAAATGAATTCCTTCAATCCCAAACTCTAAACCCAGAAACAGCTCTTGATTGGACTCACCTTGTACAACAAGCTTATGTGCCAAGGCTTCTTCATTAACATCGATGACAACACATCCTCACTCTGTAAATTGCATTCAGATTCTCAGTGATTGAATAGCAAAGTTTGGAGCTTTCCAATCTTTCAGTTCAAAGACTGGAGTTTTCTGGGTTTTTTCAAAAGCTAACTTCGATGTGGAACCTGATCCGATCACCAGTTTTTTTCATGGGTTTGAGAGGGACAAAATGATTGGAGCCATACCCGGAGGTGTTGATGGTGTCGGCAGGCTCTTGATAGTGGCTTCAAAGAAGGTTGGTGGTGAATCTAGTGATGAAGGAATACGTTGGGTTTTTTTATATTTTTATTTATCTCAGGAAACTGAAATGAGAAAATGGCATAAATCTAGCATTTTACTTAAATAAATAATTATGTGGCATGTTTTTATTTGTGGAGTATAAAGTGGAGTAGGAAGAATGAGACAGAAAATTTGGACTCCCTTAAAACACACACACACAGAAAAACAAAAGAAAAAGAAACACAACTGTTGGAAAGAACAAGCTAATCTGACTTTGCTTCACTCTTAAAAAATGTCTCAAATAATCCAAACACAAAATACAAAACAAAATCCAATTCTTACAATAAAGTTGAATTAGAACAAGCAAATATGAAAAATAAAAAAAGAAGAAGAACAAGCCGATCTGACCCAGTCTGGTGGTGGGGAGGAGGACGAACAGCGGTGGGGCGGCGGACGAGGTAGTGCTGGTGAACGCTTCATCCTCGGCTGCTGTTTCTCCTGCTTCTTTTTCTTCTTATTCTTCTTTCTTCTTTTTCTCCTTCTCTTTCTTTTGTCCGTCTCCACTTTCTCTCTTTTAGCTTTTGTATTATTTTTTTTATTTGTGTTTTTCCCAAGCCCCTCCACGTGATTACATTGGAAAGGTAGAAGAGTTTCAGCCATTCATTTTTTTCACCTTCCCAACGTGATGTAACAACTCTCTTAATTCTTAAGTACTTTTAATTAATATTTACAATTTTTTTTAAAGAAAAAATCTAATACCGAAATTTGTTTTATTTTTTTTTTGGTTGTAATTCTGATGGGATAGAGAGGAGTTAGTAATGAAAAAATAACGGGTTTATATATAAATAATAGGTATTCAAATTTACAATTGTGCCCAAAAAAATATAAAATTGTGTGATTCTAAAATTATTTTAATTTAAAATTTTTATTTTATTTAATATAATATAAGTGTCCTTCTAATTAGTATATTATTATTGCTATCACAAGTTTAACTAATCAACATATAAATAAATAAAGAATACTATATCTACCTTTACTTAGTATTTAATATTTCTTATTTGTTTTGGGAAAGTTATGATATAAAAAAATACATTTGAAAAATAGATTTCTATATTTAATTTAATTATTTTAGTTAATTTTTATATTTATACTAATTTAATACAATTATTTATATTTAAATAATTATTAAATTAATTATGACATCACGGTTAGAACTCGATTCGATCTCTCTCCAACCTCAAAAACCTTAAACTTTTTTTTTTACAGTTCATTAAACGGTCCAAATTTCAAAATCTTGAAATTTAGTCCTTATAGCTGTTCCATCTCTCTAGTTTATTTACCCAAAAACAAAAAACAAAACAAAACAAGAAAGCTGGTTTCAATTTTTTTCTTCATTTGGCATTGCAGCAACTTCCAGTGCATTTACGAGCTGTGGCAGCGGATTGCATGTCTTTCGAAGCAAGTGCACGTGTCGAAGACCCAGTCTATGGAAGTGTTCGGATAATCTCTCAACTCCAAGAACAAATAATTGAGGCTCAGTCTGAGCTAGTGAAGACAAAGGGTGAAATAGCCTTTCATAATGCACAACAACAACTACAACAACAACAAATGCAGCAGCTGCAAACGATTCATGCTGTTGCCCAAGAAGGTGAAGATCAGCCTTCATGGCTCAGTTCAAGTCAACAAGATCCTTTCCCCAACGTAAATCAACAGCTACTTGAAGACGACAACTATTCCAATACTTTTTGTGGCTTTGAATTTTGAGCAAATTATGAGTTTAGTTTATCAACGAGTGATGGGAAGGATATTACAAATAAAAAATTTTCTTTTTGAGTAAATATTACAAATAATTTAGATATTCGTGTATTATGTCATTGAGGTGGTACTAATTAATCACTTAAACTCTCTCTTTTGTATTATTTGTTTTCCTCTTAGTTTTTGAGGTATTTGAAAATACTTAATTAACTAGTTGCATTCAATTACCAACTATCTTATAGCATATTAACAAAAAAAAAAAAAAGAAGAAGGAATGTTTACATCAATCTACATGTCTCTTAGGATAATGACAGTAATTATGAAGTGCACATGCACAGTAGCGGAGCCAAGAATTTATTTTTGAGGGAGCCATATATATATATATATATAT
>JARYZH020002918.1:0-13043 GCA_030021035.2 Notholithocarpus densiflorus
GGCTATATTTGAAGAACACATACAAGAAGGGCTTGTTGGTTGGGCTCAAACGGCAAAAAAGAACAGGGGTTTGAGAAAGGCTGCTAATGGCTCGACTACTACTACTAGTACTCAGGGTTCTACTACTCATGCATCCAGCCAAATGAGTCCAAAAGAAACTACTCCTTTGGCAATTCAGATGAGTGAAGTATCTGCAATGGAAGAAGGCAATGCAGGAGAGATTGCAGCTGCAACTCTCTACGGTGGACATCGATAAGGGCATCATAGTCTCACTCAAAACTCTTGTAGTTAGCCGGGTGTTTTTTGCTTCTTGTAGTTAAGGTGAATTTAGAAATAGTTGTGTTTTGATATATGCTACATATTTATTAAAATTGCTCAAATGCATACAATATAGTTGGTTTATTGATTTTATTTCTTGTATAGTAATGATGATGATGTGTAAAATGATGATATAATTTTGATGTAAGCAGTTAATTACTAAGTTCAATAGAATTGTTTGCTAGCAATCAGAACTAAATAACTTGATAATATATCATGTGGAATTATTTTCTATAGAAAAGTCATTAGTAGTTATTTCATGTGAAAATTTCTCTCTACATTATATTCAAATAGTCTATTCATAATGGATTATTCAAAAAATGGCACTCAGCTAACAAAACAGACTAATAAGTAATAACAAACACAACCAGATATCAAGTGCTTAAAATACGACAACACAATACCCATTAAGTATTGGCAATAATATAATCTCTACATCACCGTTCTTTTACACAGGAATAGGATGTTTCAGCTTTCAAGATCCAGACCGATAGCCAAATTCAAGAGCTTCGTTTTCAAGAAGTCCAATTATTCAAAAACAAAATTGAAAGTCATTTCAACCCAACAACATAGAAAAAATCACTACTTTTATAAATGTCTATGTTAGAAATACTGAAATATGTAGTATTCTATTTCATGATTAAAGAATATACATCAGTGCCTTTATATAGGAGGCATATGTGTGCGGTACAAGTAAAGTGTAGTACAAGTACAAGTGTGCTATACAAGTAATCTAACTGGGCCTAAAGCCCATAACATAATGTACGTTAACAGCCCCCCTCAAACTCAAGGTGGATGTGAGACCAGCTTGAGGTTGTCAACCAAATCACGAGTGCGTCCCTTAGGAAGTGACTTGGTGAAGATATCTGCAAGTTGATCTTTGGAGGAGACTGAGAAAAGCTTGAGAGCACCATGGACAAGATGATAACGGATAAAATGACAATCAATCTCGATGTGTTTAGTCCGTTCATGGAAGACATCATTGTGAGCAATATGAATGGCACTCTGGTTGTCACAATAAAGAGGAGTAGCAGAGGATGTGGACACACCCAAATCCTTAAGAAGCCATCGAAGCCAAAGGAGCTCAGATGTGGTATCAGCAAGGGCACGATATTCTGCTTCAGTACTGGAGCGGGCCACAAAAGTTTGTTTCTTACTTCGCCAAGAAATCAAGGAAGAACCAAGAAAAAAACAGTAACCTGTAGTGGACCTGCGATCAGTGGGATCCCCTGCCCAATCAGCATCAGAGAATGCACGGAGTACAAGAGGGGACTGAGCTGAGTAGAAAAGGCCATGGAAGAGAGTGCCTTTCAGGTATCGAAGAATGCGCAGAACAGCAGCATAGTGAGTTGACCGTGGAGCAGATAGATACTGGCTCACCTGATGAACAGCATAGGAGATGTCTGGACGAGTAACTGTGAGATAAACTAGGCTGCCAACCAATCGTCTGTAAAGAGAAGGATTAGACAATGGTTTCCCCCCCGAGGGTGTCAAATGCGCATTAAGTTCAACTGGAGTGTCAACAGTCTTGCTGTCAGTGAGTCCAGCTCGAGATAAAAGGTCAGAAGCATACTTGGCTTGAGTAATATAAAGACCATCTGTGGAATGAGTAATTTCAAGACCCAAGAAATAGCTGAGATGTCCAAGATCTTTCATCTCAAATTGCTGACTGAGAAAATCCTTGAGTTCTTGAATACCACTGAGGTCATCACCAGTTATGATCATATCATCCACATATAGAAGAAGCAGAATGGTGCCTTTATCAGTACGACGAAGAAATAAGGCAGAATCATACGGACTGGCAGTGTAACCCAAGCGAAAGATAGTGGAGCTGAACTTGGCAAACCAAGCTCGTGGAGCTTGTTTAAGACCATAAAGTGCACGTCGAAGATGACAAACCTTGTTTGATTCAACAGAGAGACCAGGAGGAGGTTGCATATAGACTTCTTCACTCAAATCCCCATTAAGGAAAGCATTTTTAACATCCATCTGAAAAAGGTCCCATTTACTAGCAGCAGCAACAGCTAAGAGGGCACGAACAGATGAGATACGAGCAACTGGAGCAAATGTCTCTTCATAATCAATCCCATACTCCTGTGTAAAACCTTTTGCAACAAGACGAGCCTTGTAGCGCTCAATGGACCCATCAGAGCGAGTCTTGATCTTATAGATCCACTTACAACCAACCACAGACTGTCCAGGAGGAAGAGTGACCAGATCCCAAGTATGGTTTTTGGTTAATGCATCAAGTTCCTCTTTCATTGCGATCTGCCATAAAGGGTCAGTGGAGGCCTCACGATAGGTTTGAGGCTCGTGAAGTGTAGCAAGAGCAGTGTAACAATGATAGTCAAGTAAATGTGTAGGAATGGATCTTACCCGGGTTGAGTGGCGAGGTGGAATGTCTTGTGGAGGATCTTCAGGCGGAGCAGGAGCAGGGGACCCAGGCTCAAGGTGGGGTAGCTCGTCATCAACCTGTTCATCTTCAACCTGTCTAGGAGAAGCATCAAAAATGTCTAGAGAGAAGTCCAAAGGAGGATCAAAAGTATTTGTAGAAGGAACAAGAGACTCATCTGGAAAGATTTCTAAAACAGAGGAGGTAGTCAGGGAAGAACGAAAGTGAGAGAGTTCAACAAACAATCGGTGTTCCCAAAAGACAACATTACGAGAAACACGAAGACGATGAGAGACAGGATCATAACACCTATACCCTTTTTGAGTTTCGCCATAACCAAGAAAACAACAAAGTCTAGATCGAGGCTCAAGTTTGTTGTGCTCATGAGGCTGAAGAAGAACGAAACAAGCAGATCCAAAAGAGCGAAGGTGATGATAGTCAGGAGGTGACCCAAAGAGACGCTCATACGGAGTCTGATTATGGATGACAGCACTTGGAATGCGATTAATCGCATGAACAGCATGAAGAGCAGCTTCACCCCAAAATGGGGCAAGAACTTTGGCAGAAAGAAGAAGAGCACGAACAGTGTCAAGAATATGACGAAGTTTTCTTTCAGCTCGACCATTTTGCTGAGAGGTACCTGGACAAGTTAGATGATGTACAGTGCCATAGGAATGTAACAGAGCTTGAAACGCATATTGAGTATATTCAAGAGCATTATCAGATCGAAAAATTTTGATACGTTTGGAGAATTGTGTTTCAACCATTTTTGCAAAGTTGCTGTATATTGGTAAAATTTCAGAACGAGATTTCATAGGAAAGATCCAACTATAACGAGAATAATCATCAATAAAAACAACAAAATATCGAGATCCACCAATACTAGCAACAGGGGAAGGTCCCCAAACATCAGAATGAATTAACTCAAAAATACTATTAGAAATAGATTCACTGTTATTAAAAGGCAAAGCTGGCTGTTTTCCTAACTGACATGAAGTACAATCAAAATTGTCTTTGGACACAGAACCCAACAGACCCTTAGAAGCTAACTGTTGTACCCGAGAAGATGGTGCATGACCAAGACGAGAATGCCAAAGTGCGAGAGAAGGTAAGGAAGAAACTGCAGCAGCTGCAGCAGCAACAGAAACAGGAGCAACAGGTGGAAGATGAAGATTGTCCACAGGAAACATACGCCCAACTCTAGGACCGGTCCCAAGCTCCTGCCCCGTCCTCGGATCCTGCACAACACACCCAGAATAGTCAAAAATAAGGCGATAACCTAGTTCAGCTAATTGTCCCACAGAGCACAAATTATAGGATAGGTCAGGTATATGGAAAACTCCAGGAACAGAAAGGCTGGAGGTTGAAACAAAACCTAGATTATTCCCATGCATGGTGGAACCATCAGCTATATGAATATTTAGAGGATGTGGTGCAGGGTCAAGTTTGGAGAATAAGGACAAGTGAGGTGTCATGTGATTGCAGCAGGCAGAATCAAAAAGCCATGTTTGAGACTTACCGGGTAGAACTGAGAGAGCAGTGGAAAGAGATGCATTACCAGCCATACGAACAGCCTGAGCTATGATCTCCTGTAGTTCAGTGGGGGAGAGGTTGATAGTGGATCCAGAAGACTGAGACTCAGCTAAAATGGAAGCCATTGGCGGAGTAGGCTCAGTATTAGCAACAGCAGCAGTAGATTTGTTGCGACGGTAACAAGTCTCAATGGTGTGGCCAGGACGCTTGCAATAGTTGCAGAACTTTTTGTTGGTCTGCTTGCGACGATTGCTAGAGCCAGAGGAATCACCTGATTGCTGAGGTTGCTCTATGAGTGGAGCAGAAGGAGTAATAGCCAGAACATTGAGCTTATTCTGGGCTTGAAGGGTAGCAAGACGAGCTTCTTCTCTAACCAACTCGTTCACAGCAGTATCAAGAGAGGGAGCAGGACTGCGATTCAGAAGCTGACCTCGAATGGGCTCAAAGTCCTTGTGAAGTGACATCAGGAATTCATAGAGGCGAAATTCATCTCTAATGGTAGCATATTGTTGAGCATCCTTTGAGCATGCCCAAGTTGGATCAGAAAGGTCAATTTGGTCCCAAATGAAGCGAAGCTGATCATAGTAGTCATTGATGGATTGCCCTGGTTCTTGCCTAAGTTGATGCAATTCAACCACTAACTGATATTTCATGGATCCGTGAGTAGTGGAGTACCTTTTGGCCAACATATCCCATGCAGATTTTGCATCATCAAAGCTGCCCAATAGATTGGAGATGGAGGGAATGGAAGTGTTTCGAATCCATGTGAGGATCATGTGGTTGTGACTATCCCATTCAATCATGCGACCAAGGAAAGCAGCATCTTCTTCATCGGCTCCCTTGACAGGAATAGTGATTGCACCAGTACAAAAATGCCAGAGCATGCGACCCTTAAGAAAACTGCGCATAGCTTGAGACCAAGATAAGTAATTCTTATTCCCCTCCAATATAGTATTGATGGGGCGAGGAAGAAAAATATCCTTTTTATCCATTTAGAGACACAATATGCAAAAACAGACTGCAAAAATGAAATCTACGCGAAAAACTGGGTAAGGAGAACCTGGACAGCAAAAAGTCAACCCTGAGAAAAGTCAACGGTCAAAGTCAACGGTCAAAGTCAACGGCAGGTCAAAGTCAACGGTCAGCGGATGACGTCAGCAAGATGACGTGGCGCTGACGTTAGCAGATGACAGGATGCTGACGCAGCTAGGGCTGACGTGGCACGGGTGACGTCACGGGTGACGTCAGCTGGACCTGAAGACGGCGCGTGGGGCGCGTGGGGCGCGTGGGCTTCTGACGCAGAATCTTCAGGCGGCGCGTGAGGGCGCGTGGTCTCTCCGATGACTGCGAGGCTTTCACCGGAAGGTAGATCGGCTCAAGACGATCTCAGTGGTGCCTCCAGAAATCTGATCGGAGCAATATTCGCGGCGTTGATGACACGTGCAGTGATCTGTGCGGTGTAGGACTCCTCAACGACAGCGGCTGCAGGTCCGGAACCCAAAGACAACGGCTGGAAGACGTCGGAGGTTCAACGGCGAGAGGCTGCAGACTGTTGTGATGGCGGAAGCGATTTTGAGAATGGAGTAACACCAATAAAGACAAGACTGTTAAGAAAATGTCAGAGCAATGGCTCTGATACCATGTTAGAAATACTGAAATATGTAGTATTCTATTTCATGATTAAAGAATATACATCAGTGCCTTTATATAGGAGGCATATGTGTGCGGTACAAGTAAAGTGTAGTACAAGTACAAGTGTGCTATACAAGTAATCTAACTGGGCCTAAAGCCCATAACATAATGTACGTTAACAGTCTACAACTACAAATACAAGTGTAGAACTGTGGGCAGGGAGGAAGCTAGAGCTAAAGGTTTGGATTTTTTTTTTTTTTTGAATTGCAACTTCAAGAATAAGTTTTTTTTTTTTTTGGGGGGGGGGTTAAATTTAAGATGGGAAATGTTAACGAATGCCCTTAGGGCATTAGTTAATAATTCATTTAAAGAAAGTTTTTATGGAAAAAAAAAAAAAAACAATTAATGTTTTGATAGCTTTTTTCATTTCTCATAAAAGTGTTGTGAAAATTTTCTTAAAATGGATTGTTAGCCAATGTCCTAAGGGCACTTGTTAGCATGACCCATTTAAGACTTTATGAATGATCTATTTGTGTCAACAGTTGAGACTGGTATGTTTTTAATATGACCGTGTTTTTTGGCCTCATGTTCTGTCACAATTAGCTAGGAATTTTAAAGCCCAATTGACACTTTTGAATGCTATTAAGTATTTGACACTTTGGTTTGACAAATTCTAAGTTTCTAACCACTTCACAATCTCTTCTTGGATATCATTAACTGATTTTCGTAACTCATAAGGACAATAAACATCACTGATAATATTACAAACTAACATTCCTCCACTGTGGTCATCAACAAATATCAAGATATTGACAGAATAAAAAAAATCAAGCTGGGAGTGGGAGCAGCCTTTGTACAGAGCAGAGAGAGAATTTAGGCTAATTTTGGTATTTAGAATAAAAAAAAGTGCAGCGCGAGAACTTGATTTGGGTTTAAATTAAAAAAAAAAACTTGTTTTATATTCATCAATTCCTCTGTTCCTTGTATATAAGCAGAGCTGTACTTTCCCTATTCATAGGATGAGAAATTTCTTTCTCTCATCTTCATCCTAGTTTAGCTTCTGACATGAGATGGCAAACAACATATACATTGGTGGGTTGTTGTTAGCCAATAACATGGCTCCGTCCCGATCGTAAGACTTTTTTTAATGTAAATAAGTAGATATCCTGTATCAAGTTTCCATATTCATTTTTAATGTTAATAGAGGGTTAAGATTAAAACAAGTAAAATGGATGGTGAGGATTTTAGCAGTAATTTTTTTGCCTTAGTATCAGTAACAAGTTTGATTAACTTGATTATTAAAAGAATTTTACATTTAATAAATTACGTTAGCCCATCAAAATTCTTAGTATAATAGGAAACAGATCATTAAGGAATAGAGATTGAAGTAGGAAAAAACACTTGTTCATCCTAATAAAACTAAAGGGTCCAAAACATGAGAAAAACATCTCAAATGTACTTGTAGATTTTTCCTTTTTGACAATTCAATCCAAATAATTCATATCAAGTACCAACATAAAAAACTATCTTAATAATTTCTTTAAAAATACTCCCAAAGTAAGTCACACAAACCTGATTGTCACACAGACGGGTCATCACACAGACAGGGTAATCACCAATGTCATGGCACAACGGCAAAACCATGTCAAAAGCTCACAAGTTAATTTATTTAAAATACATAGTCTTCATAAAATATTTCAATAACCAAATATCAACAATATCTCTCTCTCTTAAAAGAGGCATTTAATTAAAACTAGGAACCAGATACAGACTGATCAAAACACACCCAGCTGCATCTAAATTAAGCAAAAACAAAACATCTACTATGGAGTCTAAAAAATTAAAAAAATTACTGGGAGCAGCCCTTCTAGCAAGGGGCATCAGCACATTTATTTACTTTCCGGTAACAATGCTGGATTTGGAGCATAGGAATTCAGCCTTACAATCACTGACCAAGGCACCAATACCATTTGGGTGGCCATCATTCTTTTCCAGGAGGTCCACAACTAACTGGGCATCCAAATCAATGATTTTTAGAGATATACATAGTCTGATTCCGTCCCCTAAAGTCCACAGCTTCGCTGCAACACTGGTGGTAAGCCCAATAGCTCTAGCATAGCCTTTGATCTATTCTCCCTTGTCATTCTGAATCCAACCTCCAACTCCTGCCAAACCAGGATTGCCAAGAGTTGATCCATCTAAGTTAAGCTTATACCAATTCAAAGGAGGGTTGGTCCATCTCACCTGGATTTTGGTACGTGAACGAGCCTGCTTCCCGCTGATACCAATGTATGCAAACTCGATGGCCTTCGAAAGAACCTCAGCTTTCAAATTCCTTTGATATTTTTCATTTCGAAATATTATAGTATTCCTACGGAGCCACAATGACTAGATACCGAATGGAAATATATAATTTCCCAGTTGATGCTCGAGGAGGACGACACTTTGGAGCTGCGACAATTTAACCTTAGCCACTCAATAAGGTTAGACTCATAGAAAAAGAGAGTCTGCCATAAGGTTAGACTCATAGAAAAAGAGAGTCTGCCATAAAAAAGTGTTACGCATGCAAAGCGTTTTTTGTACTATCCACTTAGTATTCCCGAATTTGTCCTCTCTCTCTCTCTCTCTCTCTCTCAAAGTCATTTTAATCCAAAACATCACTACTTTTATAATAGTTTTATAAATGTCAACTAGGTCTAGTATAACTATAAAATTTGAATTTTTTTTTTATTTTTTTAAATATAATTACCTAACGGACAAAGTTTGGCTATAAACTTGATTGTAGCCTTAGACAACTCCACTCAATATATTTTTATTGGATGTAAATTTCAACAAATCAACCATTAGATTATGTTTCCTTCTTACATCCTTAATGCTTGCAAAATTTTCAGAAAATTAAAAATTAATAGTTATATCATCAATCAAATGTTTAAATTTCAAGTTTTAGTAGTCTAAAATTATGCATTAAAAATAAGTTTATAAATCAAATAGTAAATTACATCGGCTTAACATGAAATTTGACATATGTGTTAAAAACATAAAGAACATGCAATTTAATAGTTAGATTTTAAAAATAATAGCCACAAACCCACATGATGCATGAGAATATAGAAATATTACGTAGTAAGGTGTAATATATATATATATATATATATATTTATATATAAACAATTACTTCAAGTATTTTCTATTCTTTTTATAATAAAAAATATTTCTGTATTTTTTATCCTTTTATCACTACAAATATATCATTATTTTAATGGTCATATCAATATTTAGTGTGCCAAGTGCCAACAATGCACTCTGTTTTCCACTTAGGCAATATTCGTTAGTGAGATGACAGTATAGACTAAAATAAAAATGATTTTTCGATTTTGGGACTTGCATCCGAGAAAAAAGAAAAGTGGAGACCAAAATGGTAATCGGCCCAAAATGTAGGGACCAAAAATGTATTTATGCCAATAATTTACTCAAACAATTGGTAAGCATATTCAAATTCATTTCCATGTAGATTGTGTTTTGATATAAACTCAAATTCTTATTTTTTTTTCTTAAAAAAAAAACTAAATATTAACTCAAACCAAAATTCAACCAAAGCTATAAAAGGGAGAAGAAGACTTTGTGATGGAAAATTAAAAATACTCATCAACCATAATTAGAGAGTTATAAGAAGAGAAGGAACAAAATTCCACATAGAGAGAGAGAGATAGAGAGAGAAGCAAAAAAATTATGTGGGAAAATATGGATTGGACATGAGAAATGATATCAAATTTATATAAAATAAAATAGAGACAAGAATAGTCGAAATATAAGAAAGAGAAAAGAATGAAGGAAGTGTGATGATAAAGTAGAGAATAGTGGGGAGATAAAGATTCAAACAGAGAGGGTAAAAGTTTGAGGAAGTGTAACTAGTAAGTGTGGACTAATAGGGAGAAGAACTTTTTTTTTTTTTTGGTGTTTGATTAATATTTTTTTTAAGGTGAATTATCTTCTTCTAAGTTTTATTGTAGTGTGCTATATTTGCCTAATATACAATTATACATTTTAAATTTTAAATTTATTATTCAAATTTCTCATCTCTTAAAAAAAAATAAGATTGTCATAATAATTAAAAATCATCACAAAATTAAAATGTTACCTTAACCAGCATTAAAATGAAACCAAAGGAATAAAAGGTAGACTTTGCAATAATTTATTACTCAAACAATTGGTAGGCATATTCAAATTCATAACTATGAAAAATGTGTTTTAATATAAACTCAAATTCCTATTTATAAGAAGAAGAAAAAAAAGTAAGTATTAACCCAAACCAAAATTTAACCAAAACTATAAAAGAGAGAGAGAAGACTTTGTGATGGGAAATTAAAAAACACAATACCAAAACACACATTAAAAAAAAGAAAAAAAAAAAAAAGGTAATTACATTCCCCTCCCTTGAAATTTGGGAAAATGACACTCTCCACCCTAAAATTAAAGGGAAAATACACTTTTCTCCTTAACATCCAATTGACCAAACTTTGTTAAATTAATATTAAAAATAGTATTTGAAGAAAGCACACACAATACTCTCTTAGATAGAACAGAAACAGTGGGTTCCTATTAGCTCAACTGGTAAAGTTTTTAATGGTTGAATAAGAGATCTGGGGTACAATCCCAACCTACACCAAAAACCAATTGGTGTCTACCATTATTAGGAGCGGATGCTATAGGTTGAAACTTCATTTAAAAAAAAAATGATAGAACAGAAAATAAACTGTTAGTTTTTGGTAATGGAGGGTTCCTTGAAGCCACAATGTGATAATTTTCTGGAATCTGCCAAAGAAAGAAATAGACAAAATCTGAATTTTATTAATATTAAAATTGAATTTCCTTTGCTACAATGTGTTTAAATAGTAAAAAAGAAAACCTAGAGCAATTAGAAAGTCTAGAGCAGCTAGGAAAGCGTATCAAACCTAATTTGACTAAACAACATTAAAGGTACCTAAAATTAAGGAAAGAATAACTTTAATCCTAAAAATCTAAAAATTACATAAAATTACCAAAAATAACAAATCTAATCCTAAAAATCTGAAAATTACATATCTGGTTTGGTCCGCTTAATTTCCATTTCTTGTTTTATCTGCTTATCTGATCACATGAGAATAAAAAATGATGAAAATAATGAGTAATCTCACTACAAAAAAAGGGGTCTATAGCCGCGTTTGAAAAACACGGCTATAGACAACAAAAACGCGGCTATAGGGTAGAGCCGTGTTTTCAATAGCCGCGTTTATAAACCCGGCCTAATCAGCGCAGCAATAGGCCTGTAGCCGCGTTTTTAAAAAACGCGGCTAAAGGTCAGACCTATAGCCGCGTTTCTCAACTGCGGCTATAGGATTCGGTCCTATAGCTGCGTTTTAAGAAACGCAGCTACAGACCGTAACCTATAGCCGCGTTTTTCAAAAACGCAGCTATATCCCAGGTTTGAGCTGCGTTTGTAACCGTGGCTAAGGCTTCGGACTTATAGCCACGGTTTTAAAACGTGGCTATAGGTTGTCCCATGTAGCTGAAAAACGGGTATATAGCCGCGTTTCAAACGCAGCTCAAAGTTGGGTTATGCCGCATTTTTGAAAATGCAACTATAGGCCTAGTTTGAGCCACGTTTCCAACCGTGGCTGTAGATCCCTTTTCAGCTACATTGGAACAACCTATAGCCGCGTTTTAAAAACGCCGCTATAAGCTTTTTCCCCCCCTCCCCTCTTTGCCATCACAACTTCCTGCTATATACATTTTCCCAACATCACAACTCCCTGCTATCACAACTTCCTGTTACATCCTAACTTCACAAGTTCCATACAAGTTCCCAACAACAAAATGTAAAAAAGGATATATATATATATATATATATATATATATATATGCAAGTTCCATACAAGTTCCCAACACAAATTTGCCAAAAGATATATACAATCAAGAAGGATATATGCAAGTTCCCAATTTCAGGTGGCAAGAAGGATATGTACAAGTTCCCAACACAAATTTGCCAAAAGATATACAAGTTTTGTACATCACAAAAAATATACAAGAAAGATTAGTTTACATTCTAAACTGCCCTCAAACAGCCACAGGCAGCAAGCAGCAACCTCAGTTTCATTTTGAACGGAAATGCTTTCTCGCCTACTTCATGGCAAAACTGCACAAATTTTTATTTGTCAAGTTAAATTTGCCAAATTTTTGCTTGCTTAGATGCACATTTATATCTAAACATGATATACTCTAAACATGATATACTTTAACAAATTTGCCAAAAGATATACTCTAAACATGAATTCGAAATTGTAATTCGGCAATGCTTAGATGCACATTTGTATCAAAAGGCCTCACAATGGAGCAATTTGGCAGAATAATGTTATGAGGGAACGAGACTATGTACCTAGATAATTAGAAATAGGGAGAGCTCAGCAATACATTATTGACATTGATAATGAGAGCTATTGTTTTGTTCCTTTACATTACGTATTTTGCAAATGATATATTCCAAGAAACTGTGTTCTTCATGTTTCAGGTGGTAAATAAGAATGCGATACTCTAGAGTAGTCACTATATCATACAGCATAAAAATGCGTCATGAATCAACTTATATTACAATAATACAATTGCATCTAATTTTACAGCTTTGATTCCTCACACATTGTCTTTTACAGATTGTCTCTATAACCCCTCACACATTGTCTTTTACAGCTTTGATTCCACCACCATCAGGACACTTTAGCCTCCACCTTTTTGCATCTAATTTTTTCTTTTTTCAATATATCTAGGCATACACGTTTACAAATGAACATGTCACTGTAATATAATAAATGTTATTATTGGTTATATCAATTTTTTATTGACAAGATATATCATTTTTAAAGACTCTTAATAAAAGTCTTACAAATTATATAATAGTTAAAAAAAATAAAAAAAATAAAGTCTATACCAAACTATTGTTATAAATAAACCTGAAATGGTATTTTATTAATATCCAAACACATTATTCTCTTAACCAAACCGAAACAATTACCATATGAAATTGACTCCATTTGTTTTTAAACAATTCTCTCTTAGTCGAGAACTCTCTACCCAAGTCTTATAAATTGATGCACTACAAAAAAAGTGCTTTGGAGCTGCGTTTTGGAGCTGCGTTTTT
>JARYZH020002919.1:0-13037 GCA_030021035.2 Notholithocarpus densiflorus
CTAATTTGAATTACTGAGAGAACAGAAAAATATTCTTGTGCAGGTGCATGGAAGTGGAACTGTATAAGGAAGAAATGCCCCAAGGTTATATGGTGAAGATCATCATCTGGTTTCCTGGGATGCACGGACACGGACACGGGCACGGGTATAGATATGGGTATGGGTACAACACAGCAACAAGAGTAATTTTTGAAAAATTATAACATGAAATGGTAGGTATGACACCGGTATAACATGGGTACGGCACCCTAAATGAAGTGTCCATGCATCCAAGCTGGTTTCCCAAAGTAATTCCAGAACATGCATTTATAGGATGGCTAAGGGTTCACAACAGATTGTCTACAAAAGATCAAATGTTTTAGTGATATGCTAATCTTGATGCTCGGTGTGTTATTTGTAAAAGAATAATTAAAAGTATGTACCACTTATTTTGTGATTGTTCTTTCTCAATGTGGATATGATGAACCATAATGAGCTGCTGTCTAAAACCCAAAGTTCTGTTGGCTGATTATGTTCTACGAGGATAAATCACTTGTGTCTAGACTGGCATACTGTCTATCATATTTGGCTTCAGAGGAATGCTAGTATTCATCAAGGAAGCTATTTTCTGAAGAGGCTATGGTCAAAATGATCTGGTGGGAAGTGAAGAACAGAGTTGAATGTAACAGTTACTACAATTCTGTTCAAAACAGGAGCTTTCTTTGGGGGTATTTCGTGTTCTGTACTGTTAATGGTCCTTTTCTCCTTGAACTAACAGATTTGGAAATTTCATTATGTAATATTTATGGTGTGGTGTAGGATGTTTGTGTATTGGTGTTGCTTTGTTTGGTTATATTTTGAACTGATTGTACTTTTTTTTATAAATGAATTGCTCATTCATCCAAGAAAGAATATTGCTTTTCTTTCATGGCTGTAGCTGCAGTCTTTGTTATTTCTGAAATGGTCATTGGTTTCAAACTTGGTGTACCCGAAAGGAGAAAGCATGATACTGTGAAGAAGGAAAAGATGGATCGGATTCTCAAAGATAAATGCTGTGTTGCAATTTCTCTTTGGTTGCAAGACCAGCAAATATGATGGCATCCTCAAGAATGCACAAAATCAGCTACAAAAATTGGATATATGCATTCAAGATCTTGAAGGAGGACAAGAATAGCTGTTTAGGCGTTTGATAGAAACAAGAGTCTCCATTCTCTAACATCCTCAATCACAACTCCTCCAATTTATGCAGGCTCTACTTTCCTAAATTGTGTTGTAATTCTCTATTTTAAAATAATATATTTCTGGCTTTTAATTAAGAAAAACAATAGTCTCATGGCATTTTTTTTTTCCTTTGCGTATATTGATTACCTCGGAGACATGGAACATATACTGCGATGTTTACATGCTTGTTAGACATTTAGCATGCTTGGTCATGTGGGTTCAAGCCTCAATCCAGGCTTAAAAATAATAAAAACACTAGTGCCTAGGCATGCCGCATGCATGCTTGATGATGAGTATTCTACCATTCTTATGGCCTTTGCTCATGATGAAGCATCAGAATTTGAGCTTAGTGCAGCTCTTGAACCTTGATAAATAGATTTTATAGCTTCCTTCTGTGTGACTTGTTGGGCTTACACAATTGGTTCAAAGAAACAACCTTAGTAACGCCGTTTGAAAGTGCTGCTGGGGAAGTCTAGTTGTTGGATGGGCTTACCTTTGGGGCCTGTTGTAGTGTCCTCTATTTGTTATTAGGAATGGGCCTTTACTAGCTTGCTTTCTTGTGATGGCGTAAGTGAGAACTGTTTAGTTTTTGTTTGTTTATTTGGGTTATTTTTTCTCTTTAAATTATAAATTTTATATCTATGCATTTGGTATTGGTTTAAAAAGCCTTTTTTTTTTTTTCCTATTTAACTTATTTTTGCTACTATTTATTAGTCCCATTGCACTTTTTAGTATTATTCATAGGTATTACTATACTATTTCAACTACCTTTTAGCTTTATCTACAGTACTTTCAACAAAAAAATTCCAGTTTTAGCTAAATAAACTATTCTCAAATAGACACTTAGGACGAATTTCCAACATTGTTCGAGAGAACTTAACAGAAGATACTAGACAAATAGACAACTATCAAAGTCATGCTTAATTTTAAGTTCGAATCCTATTTACCGACAAGAAAGAAATTACTCAATTTATTTAGTTTATATAAAAGAAAATTTATACATTATTTTTAAAAATAAAAGCACACACGCATCTTTTTCTCCCTTTTCAGTCAAAATAAAAAATAAAAGCACACAATTGTTTAAATTAGATAAGTAAATAGTAGTGAAAGGTCTTGTAGTTGAATTAACACCTCCTCATGCACAAAGTATTTGAAAGTCTAGGGGAAAAAGGTTTCGAGTTGGAGAGTTAGCAGCAAATTGTAATTATTTCTCAAAAATAAATAAATAAATAATAAGTAAATAGTAGGAAAAAAAAATTTATAGCAAATTATCTCATCCCACCTTCATTTTGCTCACATTTGCATTGTATTTAGCTTTGCGCCTTTGCCTTTAGCACTAGCAGCAGGAACCAACGTCTTGTATTTGGATCTCTCCATTTCTCTTTGAAACAACAAAAAAGGTTTCACTTTCAACTCTATAGTTTGCAGATTCTGATTCAAGTATTCAATGTAAGTTCTCAATCTCTCTCTTCGTTTCTCTCTCAATAATCAATATACTCTGTCAATTTTTTTTTCCATACCCATCTTCTTTTAGGAGCTTCTCTTTCGGTATAAATTATGAAAATCCATCTTTCTTTGTTCTTGCTTGTATAGACTCTATACCCAGAAAAAATTATTGGCTGTGTATCGATTTTGCTGTCGTAGTTCTTCATATTTTATAATATTTGGCACCTATGCCACATGCCTTTCCATTGTTTCCATGGCCTTTATTGTGATCTTGATGAACTTAGGGATTCATTTTGAATCATTGATTGACCTAAAATAAAAATTGAACTGTGATTAATAGAATTGAGTTCACAACTTAGGTAAATTATTTTTGAATTCCAATTGTTTGATAAATTGTACCAATGAATTAACTTTGTGATTCCTCTCCCTGGTTTCACTCATTTATTTCCAAATCGTTTCATTTTACCCCTTATTTATTAATTTTTACTTTTAAAAAGTTAATTGAATGAAATTTTGACTAGCATCTCTAATTCTATTGTGATTCGAGGTTTACTTGAAAGCTTAGATTTGATTTCATGGATTCAAAAGGCCCATCTTCTTCCTCTTCTTCTAGCCGTAAGTGGAAATACGATGTCTTTCTAAGCTTCAGAGGTGAAGATACTCGCAAGAGTTTTACGGATCACCTCTACACTACTTTGAAACAAAAGGGAATTTTCACCTTTAGGGACGATGAAAAACTTGAAAGAGGCAAACCTATTAAACCTGAGCTTTTAGAAGCAATAGAAGAATCATCGTATGCTATTGTCATTCTCTCGAAAAACTATGCATCCTCAACATGGTGCTTGGATGAACTTGTAAAGATCATGGAATGCAAAGATAAAATAGGATTAATAGTTCATCCCATTTTCTACGATGTGGATCCATCTGAGGTACGAAAGCAAACAGGAACTTATGCACAAGCCTTTGTCAAACATGAAAAAGAGAATATAGATAAAGTTCACATATGGAGAACTGCTTTGACAGAAGTGGCCAATCTCTCTGGTTTGTCTTTACATAATAGGTAAATTTTGCTAATAACAATATTTCCATTAAATATATTAAATTGTTGTCTGCATTTACATATACTACATTTATTTTGTAACTAGTTGTTGTTATGATGTGATTCTAATGCATTTGTCATGACAAAAACTACATTCATAAATGATTGTGTATTTGTCCCTTTGACATGTATATTTTGTTGGGTCCTAATCTAATCCTGTGTGAATTAAGAAAATTAATTAAGAATTTTAATCAATCTTTAGAAAATATAATCACCAAATTCACCAATTCAAGATATCAATCACACAAGAACACAGAGATTTTCAATATAAATACAACGATTGAGGGGTAGTTCTTTCAGATTTGGGTTTACCTTGACATGTAAGGCTGAAAAGTTTGCTTAGGTTAGTTTATTTAGCAAATAAGTCAAGTTCATGCAAGCTTAAGTTTAGGTTCAATTATAAATAATTTGAGTTCAAATATGATAATGTGTTTGTAAACAAACTCGTGAGTATGAGACTTGATTTAAGCATGTATCAAATTATATGTCTATGTATATACATATACAAAAATATACTTATATAGGTTTGAGATTGGATTGTGTAAGTTTGTAAAATGGTTCAAATTATTATTTGTAATTTATTGATAATATAAATAATCTAATTTGTAATAAAAATTACATATATTTTTTAACAATACAAGATTAGTGAATTCAATTTTTATAAGTTTATAAATGAAATAAGTCTATCTAAATAACTCAAATAGTATAATTTCAACTATAATTTAGATATTAATTATCATAATAGATTTGTAAATTGGTAGCAAAAAAATTTAGTTATAGTGTTTATTCTATATGGGTAAAGAATAAGTTAATTAATAGAGCTTGAACATGTAATATAATTTGGTGATAAGCTTGAGCTTTGATTGTATTCTAAATAAAATTAAATGAATAATACTAAAAATTTTACCCTCATCTCATTTGAAATTCTATTATTATTAATATTACACAAAAAATAAGTCTTTGATGATTGTAACTCATTACTATCTTCTCTTTGATGTGCTATTACGATTTTACACAAAAATTTATTACTTCTCCTTCCTTTTCTAATTATCAATGTGGATCCATTTGAATTTTAAATGATTTAGACAAAATTTACACATTGACTCAAATTCCCTCAACCAAATCCAAGCTTGCATTGCATGCGCTTATCTCAAACCAATTTTGTATATACACTAAATATCTTCTTCTCTTGAATTAGGTTTGGATAGAACTTTAAAACTTTGATGCTATTTTGACATTAATCTAGGATATATAAGTGCATTCTTATGTGTACATACATTTCAACCTTATTACTCCTCATATGAGAGGACCACCTTGATCAGAAGTCCCTTTTTGTACAAAAGCTATTAACTATCAAACCCTTAACCTTTAACAGCATTGTTTATATATAAACAGTAACTCATTAATATGTTTTCAGTGATATTGGATTATTAATGTTATGTAGAAATTATTTCATTGAATTAGTTCTCTACTTCTCAATTGAGATTTAATAGATTTTGAGGCTACTTTACAACAAAACTTAAAACACCGAATATCTGAATTTTTTAGGGGTGGGGGTGTATTGGGCAGTTCAATCATATTTGCTTAACTGTCTTTCTTTTTTGCAGGTATGAGTCAGAATTTATCCAAGATATTGTGGAATTCATATCACATAAATTGAGATATCCATTACTAAGAGATACCAAAGGATTAGTTGGAATAGATTCCCAAGTGGAGGACTTGATGTCGCTTTTAGCTATAGGATCAAATGATGTTCGCATTATCGGGATTTGGGGAATGGGTGGAATCGGTAAGACAACTCTGGCTAGAGTTGTTTATGAGATGATTTTTAGTGAATTTGAAGGTGATTGTTTTATTGCTAATGTTAGGAGTAAATCTGAAAAATATGGGTTACTTCCATTACAACAAAAACTTATTAGTGATATTTTGATGGAGAAAAGTGTGGATATTTATATTAGGGATGATTATGATGGAGCTCGTATTATCAAGAATAGCTTATCTCATAAAAAGATTCTTCTTGTTCTTGATGATGTAAATCACTTCAGTCAACTAGAAAAGTTAGCTGGGGAGTCTGATTGGTTTGGTCTAGGTAGTAGAGTTATCATAACAACAAGAGAAGGGCGCTTGTTGAAAATGCATAATGTATGTGGAATATATGAGCCTCAAGGACTAAATGATATTGAGGCTCTTCGTCTTTTTAGTTTGAAAGCCTTCAAAATAGATAACCCTCCTGAAGATTATCTAAAATTGTCCACATATTTTGTAAATTATGCTAAAGGCCTACCTTTAGCTATTGATGTTTTGGGTTCATTTTTGCATGGTAGGAGTAAGGAGGAATGGAAAAGTGTATCATATAAGCTCAAGGAATATCCTGAAAAAGAAATTAATGAAACACTTGAAATAAGTTTTAATGGACTTCAGGATATAGAAAAGGAAATATTTCTACATATCGCATGTTTCTTCAATATGAAGGACAAAGATTATATAGTAGAAATACTAGATTGTCTTGGCCTTTACCCTACATTTGGATTGGATGTTCTCATTGAAAAGTCTCTCTTAAAAGATTATGAAAATAAATATTGGATGCATGACTTACTACAAATAATGGGACAAGACATAGTTCGTCGAGATTATCCTCAAGAACCTGAAAAGTGGAGCAAATTGTGGCTGCATAAGGACATTCGCAATGTGTTGATGGAAAATACGGTAAGATACATTTAGAGAATATACCTTATGATGTTATTCAAAGAAGTTGAAATTTGAACAACTCTAAGTAAGCATATATCTTGCAACTAACTCATTCCTTTTTCGTATTGTTAGGAAATGGAAGCAATTGAAGGACTTGTCCTTGAATTTGGCGAACTACATAAATCAGAAATGGCACATTGGAATCTTGAAGCCTTTCCAAAGATGCCTAACCTTAAATTGCTTATAATTCATGATGTTCAACTTCTACGTGGCCCCAAACATCTTTCTAATAAATTAAGAATTCTTGATTGGAGTATGTATCCTTCAAAGTCTTTGCCATCAAATTTTCAACCATATGAGCTTGTTGAACTTCAATTGTTGCATAGTAAAATTGAACAGCTTTGGAAAGGGACAAAGGTAAGATTGTTATTTAAGTACTTTGATACAACTTTGTTTTTAATTTTCAATTGATTGTAAGGATTATTAAAGCTAACTCTTCTACTATATATTTTGGCTTTGAACAGTATTTGGACAAGTTAAAGTTCATCAAATTGAACAACTCCTTAAACCTCATTGCAACCCCTGACTTCACTGGAGTTCCCAGTCTTGAGAAATTGGTTTTCAATGGTTGTATAAATTTACTTGAGGTACACCCATCTATCATGGTTCTTAAAAGACTTACTCTTCTTGATCTAGAAAACTGCAAAAGCCTTATAAGTCTTCCAAGCAAGTTTGAAATGGAGTCTCTTGAAATTCTCATTCTTTCTGGCTGTTCAAAAATCGAGAGAATTCCAGAATTTATGGGAAGTATGAAACGCTTATCAAAACTTCACTTAAATGGCACTGCTATTACAGAACTTCCCTCTTCAATTGAACATTTAACTAATCTTGAAGAACTATCTTTTCGAGGATGTAAAGGGCCACCATCTAAACTATGGAATAAGCTCTTTCCCTTTAATTTAATGCAAAGAAGAAGCCAAAATCCAGTGAGGTTGTTATTGCCTTCCCTATTGGGTATGTGTTCTTTAAAGAGATTGGACCTAAGTGACTGTAGTCTCCAAACAATTCCTAATGATTTTGGAAACTTATCATCTATAGCTGTTTTAAATCTAAGTGAAAATCACTTTAGTTGCCTTCCTGAAAGTATCAGGCAACTATCTAAATTGTCGGCAATTTATTTACGCAATTGCACAAGACTTTGTTCATTGCCACAATTGCCATCAACAACTTTTTGGGTTGTAGCAGATGGTTGTACCTCATTGGAAACATTTCCAAATGGATTAAAACCACACCATACACATCGTACACATCTTTTCTTCTTGAATTGCTTCAAATTGGCTGGTCGGAGTGACATGTTCATTAACGTGCTGAGAATGCTATTAACAGTTCATCAGGTCTCTTTCTCTCTCTTTCTCTGTGTAAATTTATATATATATATATATATATAAATATGCGTGTGTGTGTCAATTCTAAACATCTTGGTTTTTATGTTTCAGGAAATTTGCAAGCAATCTATAATATTATATCCCTTTGGTTCCTTTAATATTGTGATTCCTGGAAGTGAAATTCCGAAATGGTTTAGTCATCAGAGTGTGGGGAATAGAGTTAATGAACAAGTTACTCATCCCAACAAAAATGTGAACATACAAGTGCCTTCTCGTTTGAGTAATATGTGGATTGGAATCGCTGTGTGTGCTGTTTTGTCATGCCCCAATTTTTATCTTTCTGATATTTTGAGATGTTGCATTCTAATCAATAAACATAAAGGTTCAAACTTTTCTGTAGGCATTAACCCTAGATTGGTTAAGATTAAATCACATCACCTTTGGTTGTCCTATATACCCTCTCAAATGTTTAATGAGAAAGTGAGAGCAATATTGAGTCAAATTGATGAGAATGGAATCATACAGATAGAGGTTGGATTTCAATGGGATTCCAACTACTTCCTGGAGGTTAATAAATGCGGGTTTCGTATGGTATATGAACAAGACATTGAAGATATAAGAGAAATGATATCAGCTCAATCCAGCAACAGCACCTGCATCACTCCTTATGAGGGTTTGGATATTCACCATGATTTTCACATTTCAACAGAAGGTATCAAAATGAAGCGAAGCCGTGACGAATATGAAGGGGCTAGAGCTAGTGGAGAAGGCAGCTCTAACGATGTCCCACACTCAAAGAGGATTGAAAGATAGAGAATGTATGGGCTCATGCTAACTCTGATTGTGACAATTCTAATGAAGGTGGCCTGGGACGGGTAAGTCATCATTACATAGACTCTGTAGCATCCTATTAGGCATATATACCTTTTGTTTTTGTTTTTTTTTTTGTTTTTTTTGTTTTTTAATGTTTTATGGAATTTTTTAAGCTTAGAAATTACGTTAAGTATATGTTACACAGACTCTGTAGATTCCTATTGGGCCAGTGGTAACCTTGTTTTTTTTTTTGAGAGAAAGTAGGCCATGATACAAAGGAATCTACGGAGTCAAAATGTCAT
This sequence comes from Notholithocarpus densiflorus, assembly GCA_030021035.2. Lineage (NCBI taxonomy): Eukaryota > Viridiplantae > Streptophyta > Magnoliopsida > Fagales > Fagaceae > Notholithocarpus > Notholithocarpus densiflorus. The sequence continues at coordinate 8,934 of JARYZH020002919.1, forward strand.
TGCAATTACTAGTTTCTTAAACCTGTGAGTGTCAGAAGCTTGCCATTTTCATTTTACCTTCTTGTACAAATTTTTCCTTAAAAGAATAAATCCCAATTTTTAGTTAAATATATATATATTTTTTTTTTTTGATAATAAGGTACAAGTTGCTCGTGAAGATATTTGACTATAAATTATTTTTACTGAATTTTGGCTTATTCACTTTTCTCTGTTGAGTTCACTTATATATGCATAGATACATACATACATATACATATACATATATATATATATATATATGCTCAACTTGGGTGTGAATCAGTTTGTAAAAAGACCTATTTTCTTCTGCTTTTGGTTTTGCTTTGAAATTTGTTGGGTTTCTTCTACTTTTAGTTTATTTGGGCTTTTCTCCATGATTTTTCATCTTCTTATCCCTTCTTGTTTTGTTGGATTTCAATTATTGTAATTTTTTATTTTCTAATTGCTTTAGTAATTGGCTTAATTTGGGTTAGTTTTGGATCTTGGACTAATGGGGTTAGATAATTGCAAAGACATTGGCTGTATTGCTTTAAAAAAAAAAAAAAAGTCCTGATTTTAACTTTGTTGGTGCTGCTATTTGAATCCGTACGAGTAATTGCTCTGCAGCATTTTATGTCTATTTACAATAAGAAATCATTAAACCGATAAATACATAAATAAATAAATTAGAAGCTCTATTCAACTTTGATGGCATGCTAGAGGCTTTCACATTATTTGTTTTGTTTGTTAAAGTAGGTTCTAATTGCCACGAAATCTGATGCAATTAGATGGTAGTTGCAGCTTTTAGTGGACAGCTTTTTTTTTCACTAGAGGCACTTTCTTTGTCATACGTCTCCAGATTGCTTGTTTAACATTCAGAGTAATCTTGGTTAAGATTGAAAGTGAATATAGGCTAATTTGGATTACTGAGAGAACAATAAAATATTCTTGTGCAGGTGCATGGAACTGTATAAGGAAGAAATGCCCAAAGGTTAAATGGTGATGATCATCATCTGGTTTCCCAAAGTAATTCCAAAACATGTGTTTATAGGCTGGGAAAGACTAACGGTTCTCAACAGAATGTCCACAAAAGATTGAATGTGTAGTGATATGCTAATCTTGATGCTCAGTGTGTTATTTGTAAAAGAAGAGTTAAAAGTATGGACCACTTATTTTGTGATTGTTCTTTCTCAATGAGGATATCGTGAACCATAATGAGATTATGCTCTAGGATGAGAAATCCATTGTTTCTATACAGGCATTGTGGTCTACAGTGTATCATAATTGGCTTCAGAGGAATGCCAATATTCATCAAGGAAGACTACTTTCTGAAGAGGCTATGGTCAAAATGATTGGGTGGGAAGTGCAGAAAAGAGTTGAATATAGCAGTTAACTGCAATTCTGTAAATGGTCCTTGTCTCTGTAAACTAACAATGTTGGAGTTTTAACTTTGTAATGTTTTATTATTGTTAGAGATTTTACTTTGTAATGTGTATGGTGTAGGCTGTTTCTGTATTGGTTTTGTATTCTTTAGTGGTGTTTTGGACTAATTGTACGTCTGTTTCTGTTGAAATTTGCTCACCCATCCCAAAAAAAAAGAAAGCATTCTTTTTCAAATTAAGAAGGTTGAGTTTATTCACAAATTGTTTGATTAACTTATACTTTTCTTATATAGTAAACACGACAACCAAATATTTTTAGTCCTTTAGAAATCTATGCTAATAATTATTGACTAAGTTATGGTTGAAATTGTATTATTTGAGTTAATTAGATAAAATGATATTCATTAATGAACTCATAAAAATTAGATTTATATTAAACTTTTATAATAAAAAATTCTATATAATTATTACAATTAAAATAGACTATTTATAATAATAAATATATACAATCCAATTAGAAGTCTATATAAGAATGTTATATATATATATATATATAGAGAGAGAGAGAGAGAGAGAGAGAGACTACTTAAATTAAATCTCATACTTACTTTTATCTATAAAAAAAAAATAATAATAATAATAATTCTTATTTACCAATTTGTTCGTGAATACATTATTATAAGTTCATTCTAAATAAACAAACAAAATAAATAAATAAATAAATTATGGATCAAGCTTGAACTATTCATAAACTGTTGAATTTATTTCCGTTTGGGGTCGTCAGATTTCCGAATTTAGCTAGGTTAGACTATTTCTGTTTACATTATCTTCCTTCAAGTTTTGGGCTTCCATAATTGGTGCAAGGTTAGGAACAAGCCTAGTAACATTGTCGGAAAGTGCTAGTTGATGGGCATTAGCATATCTTTTGGACCTGTCGTTTTCCCTATATTTCTTCTAAGGAAAAGCTTAGGAAGGCAAATAGTGCTGCTAAAAATTTAGTGAATGGACTATTGGGGGCCTGTTTGCTTACATGGGACTGAAATCTGAATGTGTTGAATATGCCCACGCAAAATAAAATAACAGAGAGACCATAAATAAATTTAAAAGAAAAAAAAAAAAAACTCAATTTTTTTATTTTATGCACAACTTTTTAATCATTGTTTTTAAAAATAAAATCAAACAACTGCTTAAATTAGCAGCCGGAACCAAATTGTGGATCCCCCACCTTCAGTCCGCGTGAGAATATGAGGGTAGGATGAGTATGGGTATAATAATAATAATTTTTTTTTTTTTTTTTGAGAAGAGGGTATAATATTTTTAGTTGTGATAAGTATGGTATAATATTTTATTATTTTTTCTAAAAAAATATTTTATTATTTTATTTTATGACAGAAGTATAGAACAACTCTTTAATATACTCCATTTTATACTAAAGTCTAAAGATACTTTAAAAAAGCCGGGGCCATTACTTACACACCCTTTAATAAAGTTGCTGAGTTACGTAAGTAAAGTATAAAATGAATTATTATATTCCTAAAAAAAAAAAAAAAGAAAGAAAGAAGAAATTCATGGCTGAACCATATATACACGTACTGCAATATTCCTTTTAAACCAGCGATCAGACGATAGGAGCTTCACAGACAATACTGCAATTCTCCATAATCTGTAAGTTTTCACTTGTTACTTGCATCCTTCTCTTCTTTTTTTAGTTCCTCTCTCCTTTTATTTACACTCTTTATCTTTCTAAATCGTTTCCTTTTAATCCTTTTTTTTTTTAGCCTTTTAGAAATCTATGCTTATAAATTTATAATTATTGAATAATTAAATTATAGTTGAGATAAAATTATTTGGTTTACCAAAAGAAATCAAATTATTTGAGTTAATTAGATATATAGAATAATCTTCATTAAGAAACTCATAAAAATTATATTTATATTAATCTTTTATAATTAAAATTTTATTCTTTATAATTATTACAATTAAAATGGACTAAAAATGTTATACACACACTTACTTAAATTAAGTTTCATACTTGTGAGTTTGTTCGTGAATACATAATTGTGAACTCATTTGTTAAATAAACAAACATAATTAAACAAAAATATTTCTGAGTTAAGTTTGAACCTGTTATAAACTGTTGGGTTTATTTGCTATATATATGATTGATTTCTCATGGGGGTCAAGGCTCAATTCAGGCTTGAATATAATACAAAACCCACCAAAGCATGCATGCCTAGCTAGTCTGTTAGCTTTAATTACTCCATTCTTAAGGCCTTTGTTCATGATGAAGCATCAGAATTTGAGTTTAGTGCAGCCCCTGAATCTTGATACATAGATTTTATAGCTTCCATTTTTTTTTCTTAATTATATTTTTTAGGCTTCAGAAAGATGAAAACAAAACAAACAATCTAAGACGGATCTTCCAATAAGATTTGAGAAAACTTCACAAAAAATACCCTTAAAGAAGACAAGTAGACAACCACCAAAGACATGCTTAATTTTGATTTCGAACAAAAAAGAAATTAGATTGGCTTTCATGGATTCTTGAATGAAATCTATAATTTATAGCCTCTAATTGAATGAAATCTTGACGAGTATCTATAATTCTATATTGTGATTCAAGGTTTACTTGTAAGCTTAGATTGGCTTTCATGGATTCAAAAAGCCCATCTTTCTCTTCTTCTAGCCACAAGTGGAAATACGATGTCTTTCTAAGTTTTAGAGG
>JARYZH020002920.1:0-13033 GCA_030021035.2 Notholithocarpus densiflorus
ATCAAATGTTTGATTTAAAGAGTGATGCCTTATTACTACCGTGATGAATGGTATCATTGATTTAACACTATAATCAATGATGATGAATGTTGAGTTGGTGGCTTGATATTGTTTAAGCAATGTTGCCATGTACTTGGTTTCAGATAGTGTGCACCATGTCACTTATGCTCCACACAAATATTAGTGGACCTTATTGCTTCATGCGGCAAACCTAAGCTATTATATATACTAGCCGCGAACCCGCGCGTTGCGCGTGATAATTATTTTTATGGTAGTTTTATTAAAAATAATTTTACAATTTAAACTAATCTAATAATGAGTAATGTATTTCGTAATTATATTTTTATTTATTATAGGAATAATCATAAATGTAATATAGGAACAATCCAAAACACCAAAAAAACGTAAACTAAAAAAAATTAATAAAACTTAACAATGATTAATTGAACCAATATTAGGATAAAATTTTTTTTTTGATAATCTATTAAGGTTATTTTCTTTGTAGAAATTATAATTTCGGCCGCCCAAAACATATTATCAAATAAACAATTATTAGCAAAATCTAAGAATTAAATTTCTATACATGCATTGTTATAATAATAAAAATAAAAATAAAATTGCAAAAGTTAAAATTTGTCACCTATCCGATTATTTTTGTTTGGCTAACCTTTGCTTTTCTTTAAATAAATGGCATTATAGAGTACTTCTAGTACAACTATTAAGAGTACTTTGTCCACCACAAAGGATTAAAAAATAAACAAAAATTAGTAAAGTCTCATAGTTTAACATCTAAATTGAGCATTATAAAAAATCATGCTATGTAACAGAATAAATACCAAATTATCCAAATCATACTATGTAATAGAATAATATTATATTTTTATATGTAAGTTTGGGTAATTTGAATTTTACCTCTTAAAATGTCAAAATATAGACTAATATCTCTAATGTTGTGTTGCATTTGGAAATAACTCATTCTTTTAATAATAAGACTTCTTGAGGTGGTTTTGTTTTAGAGGGAACACATCATCAACTGAAAAAAACAACATTGTTTTATTTTTATTTTCAAAACAAAGCCCCCCAAAAATCACTAAACCCCAAGCGAAAACAACATCATTCTTACCGATACATATGTTTTTTAAATTATACTACACACTATTATTATTTATTTTTTTCAATACCATAATTGAATTCATTCTCAAAAAAATACCATAATTGAATTGTGGTGTAAGAACATTAGGGTTACCAATATATTTGCATATCATTTTTTTTTTTAATTCTTGTGAAGCAAGTACATGATGGTTTAAGGGAGGGAGAAAGATTGAAGAAGTAGTGGGGAGATGAAATGGTAAGGGAGAGAGAAAGGTTGGAGAAGTGTAAATATTAAAAAAATAAATGTTAAAAACAATTATAAGAAAAAAAAAAAAAAAAAAAAAAAAAAAAAAAAAAAAAACCCTAAAGCTTGAAAGGCTTCAACATTATGTTTTTTTTTGTTTTGTTTTTTTTTCTTCCTTTACGCTGAAAAGGCTCATACAAAACCCTAAAGTTGAACTGAAAAAGCTTTGGGTTGAGCTTGATAGTGGAACTAAATAAATAAGAGGTGGGCTGGATTAATTATACAGATTTATTATAGGGTGATAGTGGAAGTAAATAAATAAGTAGTGGGCTAGATTTATTATAGGGTGATAGTGGAGGTAAATAAATAAGTAGTGGGCTGCATTTATAGGACTGAAAATTGTAAAAACCATTTTAAAATTGTGGGACAAATTATATTTTAAAAAAGAAAAGAAAAAAAAGAATGACGTGGCACTGATGTGGCGCAACGTGAGAGCAGCAGCATTAAACGCTACGCTTCAGCTTTTAGTAATATATAGATGCGGTCTTGTTAATTGTTGCGAGAGAAATTTTAGGTTTCTTTTGTCTTGTGCTTATGGTGACAGCGCTTTTTGGGTGTATGGTGTTTGGGTTTTGTAATAGCGCCTTTGTACTATCTTTGTGATCTTCCTATTTTTTTAGTGAAACTTTCTCCTCAACGTGGCTTGTGGATGTAGGCCTATGGCCAAATCACGTAAATTATTGTGTTTTCTGTGTGATTGTCTTTTCTATTTTTTATTTTTATTTTTATTTCTATTTCGCATAAACCCACTATCATTTGGTTACATGACAAATAAGTCAAATAAGTTTCAATGCTTCCATTATCAATGACACTTCTTAACAGATAAATTTATACATTGAAGCTTGATGCATAACTTTTAGAAGCATCTTTTGTTTTTGGGGATGCTCTACTAATGTGAATTTGTACTGAGATGGTTTTAGTTTGCAAGAAAACAACTTTGCACTGTACTTAAATTTTTACTCAAATTTTACTTGCACCAAGAAAAGATAATGGTTAGTTGGGAGCCAGTGTTTAGCTTGCTGCAAATATTTTTTTGAGAAGATGGAGGCCTTTTTTCTTATTTTGAAATTTAATTTTATTATTATTATTATTATTATTATTATTATTATTTTTTGGTTTAGGGAAAATGGTTTTGGAAATCACATTTGGTTTTACATTAAAGGCTTGAGAATATTGATTTGAGAATCTTTAATTATAGGTGACTTTGAGTAGTTTTTGGCTACTCCCCCTCAAATTGCCCTCAAACCTTAATCCAGTTGATAGCTAACCTTTAGTTACCATTACTAATCACCTCTTCAAAATTAAAATTATTATATATGAATGATGCCCACATTGATCACATAAAATAATCAGAACTAAGATCAGGATGATTTTGCTAGTGTTAGCACTACACAGTGTTGCAAGAATTCAAACTAGACCAGTAGAAATAAAAACTGAGCCTCACATGAGATTTGGTCCTCCTGAGGTGAATAATTTCAACTATGTTTGTTTACAAGCAAATTGGACTACATAGACATGGTTCTAGTCAAATAGACAAGTCTATGAAGTGTACTATTTCCCACTTCTAATAAGTTCCAAGTTCTAACCTTACGATATTTACAAAAGGCATTAAGTCTTTGAAAGAACACGTGCTCGTGGGCTTATTGTATGAGCCCATGAAGGAGAATTTTGAGGAATGGGTTGGACCACAGGGCTAAGCCCATGAAGGTGATGGTGTTGCACCTGCGGATGACTCATCCAGGACAAGGCTTACTTCTGAACTTTTGAACTTCCACATTTACATTGTAACGTAAGATAAATATGGATTTTGGTAATAAGGAAGATTAGAAGAGCTACTCCAATTTGGACAAATGAATATTGTGCTATCTATTATGTGCAATGGAATAAGTTGTCAAATGTTTGATTTAAAACATTCAAAGATTCAAACCAAAGAAAGCAGAAAGGAGTGAAATAGAAATTTTCCTGTGGAAGGCGGAGAAATACCACTTGTCTATATATATAGGCTGTTAGGTTTTAAAAGTTTAGAACAATTGGCAAATCGTGAACACAAACTTGTCTAGATATAGATCCTAGAGTCTACAGGTATTATTAGACAATGCTCAAGGTGATTCATGTCAAGATTCAAGAACATACAAGCTGCAGAAAGAGGAATTTGAAATCTACCTGGTTCGACCGATCGAGAAACAGGCCCAACTGATCGAAATACGTATCTGCAGAATTTTAAGTCGGCCCAAATAGCAGTTCAAGCCCATTAAGGATTATGGTTTCAGATCTACTTCTCCTAGTATATAAAGGAAATCCTAAGCACGTTTTTATAGGGCTTTTCAGAGAGAGAAGAGTGTGCCTCCTTTGTATCTAGGGTTTTGTACCCAAAAAGCTCTCTCATGTCTTCTACCGGTATTATTCCTTAAGAATCTTAAGATTCGGTGTTGTAGAAGTTGCTACCTTCTCTAGTCATCAAAGGTGCTGATGATCTAAACCTTCAAGGGTGGTCTTGGAGTCTCAAATAGGAGAGTTTGTGTTTTTTTATCACAAGTGTGGGTGCTTGGGTTGCAAAGGCCAAGAAAAGAAGTAGTCCGTGGACTCGGAGCTATCATGGGGTTGTGGTAGTAAGTTTTCTACTCGAGGTAGCAATAGGATGTTAGTGGTCTAAGTTCTATTGTACAAACTTCAATTCTTTCATAGTTGATTTGCTTTTTACCTTGAGGATAGCTAGGTTAAATCCTCCCCAGGTTTTTTACCGGTTTGGTTTTCCTGAGTCATCATATCGTTGTATTATTTATTTTTCTGCTGCTTTACATGATATGATTGTTTTGTTTTAACCTAAATATGAATAATAAACCTAAGTATTCACTTGGTTAATTAATTAAGTTAAACAATCTAGTTTACAGGGATCAAAAATTAATAGCCTCTTACTCTCATCTTATCTATTTTCACATACATAGAGTTTTATTGCAGACTACGCTATAGCCTGTTTTGTAATTATATAAATATATATATATATAATTAAAGTCAAAGATGATAGAAAATCCAATTAAATTTCAAATTAAATTCCAATTTTGCGTCATGTGTCCTATTTAAGTTTGTTTGTTTTGTTTTTTGTTTTTTTTTTTTTTTTGTTTTTTTTAAGTGAGTTAATACCGTACGAAAGACTAAAAATTTAACATAAATAAACCACCAAAACCCCAGTAAACAAAGAAAGTAAGAAGAAAAAGTAAACTCAAGTGTATATCCAAAAAAAAAAAAAAAAAAAAAACTATAAAAAAGAGAGAGAGAGAGAGAGAGTAAAACTCATCAATGACTTAAAAAATATATAACTATTATACCAGGTATAATATATAAATTTATTTTCTCCACTTTACAAAAATCACCTGTTGATATAGGTCACTTCCACAAAATTTAACATAATCAATCATGTTGTAACCAAATTAAACACTTGTGCTACCATTCAATATGGGATAGAATTCTTACTAGTTAGTACTAATGTGAGTGCCTTTTAATTGATATTCGGTATTTTGTTATTCCTGAAACTAGACGAGGTATTAGTGTCTTACTGTTCTTACTGTTGTAAAAAATTTTGTGCTTGGAAAATGAGTTTTGTAATTTCTTTTCATTGGTTGAAGTTTTCTATTATGCTTTCTATTGAGTGAAGACTTCAACGTTTGGAGTCAAGTATATCATTGACATTAAGTGAGTGAAACATCTTACGCTGCAAATAAATTATAATTATTAGTATACTGTATATTGGCATGTTGAGCAGAGAAGAAAGTTGTGCTCGAACTATGGTCTAGGTTTTGCATGCCTCTCTGAGAGAAGTTGTTTACTTGGAGTTTTAAAACTAAGTTGGAGTAAATTCTCTTAGTCTTATTTGATGGCTAGTCCATTTATTTTAGTACATCATATTTTTTTAACCTTTTATGAGATGATATTGCTTAGACCAATTGGAGTTTATTTGTGAAGTTTATTAATAATTAGTTAATTTAACTTTTTCTATGTTATTGTTCTATCATCAGGGAGAGAAAGATCAGATTTTAGATAGGCAAAATGAGTGGAGGTGGAGAGAAAGGATCAGCAACTAGGAAACCCCTGGATATTTCCTCAAATCAATTTGTGGGCGACCTGTTGTTGTTAAACTAAATTCTGGAGTAGATTATCGAGGTCAGTCTCCCTATTTCTTACTTGTGAAGTAGTGTTTCTAATCTCTGTTTGTGTATGTGTGGCTAGTTCTTGATGGAAGCGTAATTTGCCTTGTAGCAAACATTCTTCCCATTGAGGGATTCTTGATAACTCCAATTCTACAGGAAATCTCTTTTTCTTTTTCTTTTCTTTTTTTTTTCTTTTTTTTTTTTAATATGGACTGGCCAGTTAATATTTTAAATTTTTCTACATAAAAATGAAAGAGTTTGGTCACTTTTCTCATTTGAGAGAGGTGTTTTATGTTTTATTTTTCTTATGTAGTTATAATGACCATCTTTTTTTTAATATTTCAATTATTCTCTCTCTGACTAGTATCTCCAATATTTCTTTTCTTTGGAAAGAAATTGCTGCCTTTTTCTAAGTACTTCTTCTTAGGCATTGACTGGTACCTCCTTCATTTTGCAAGCTGTAATTATTTTGAATTTTTACAGCTTTGAATGCATGGTTGATTTTAAATTTATCGATTTCCCCACTATTGACACAATTACCATCTATCACATAGTTTACATATAGAGGAGGTATCTTTCCCTTATATATACTGCATAACTTGGTCCTTATTGTTTATCAAATATACACAATATATTGATTACTGATTTTATTAGGTACATTATTTAAAGATTGTTTATCAGATATCCACAAATTTGTAAAAGGAAATTTTTGGCTAGTCTTTTGGTATATGGTACCTCTCTTTAAGATCTCCATGGTAGGCAAATGAAATTGGGTTATTGGAAGGGGAAGAAAAGGGGAAAAAAAAACCTAGGGGTTGGGGGTTGATGCAGGAGTATACATTACATGGATGATGATGACATGGCATATTGAAGTGGCACAAGGCTTGGCTTGGCTTGTGACATGACATGACACTTGAAATTCGGCCATTAGGCATGGCTGGCCTTGTACTATGTCACTTACTCGTGCCTCGTCACCTTGCCATGTCATCATCATCCATGTTACGCGATATATTCCTGCATCAAGGGGGAGGCTAGGTTTATACAGTGGTGATAAGTAATTAAATTTTATTCATTGATTTGTGTCTAACCCCACTTTTGCTTCTCAATAATAATAATAATAATAATAATTTCTGTCGAATGATAGAATATACTGCTAATGGGTTGAATCAGACCTCTAGTGATGGTTGGTGTGCCCTACTTTGTTTAGTTCTGCATGCACCATGAAAAGATGCACTCATAGGCTATTATGATGCCTTTAAATGTTCATGTGTAGGTATTCTTGCATGTCTAGATGGGTATATGAATATAGCAATGGAGCAAACAGAAGAATACGTCAATGGGCAGTTGAAAAATAAGTATGGTATTGCCTTCATCCTTGGAAACGATGGTACTTCAAAGGATGACTTGTTATTTTACTGTTATTATTCAACTTTCTTTTTTTTGCCCCGTATCAATGATTGGGTTATCTCCTTTCATGCAGTTCTCTATGTTAGTCCATCAAAGAGGACATTGGCAGATCGGGCTTAGTTTTGATGTTTACCAATTCATGTAGATCATTAGCAGTCATAATATAATTTGGATTTTGGAAATGAGGATTAAAGAGCTACTCCAACTTGGAAAAATGAAACTTTTGTTATCTATTTTGTGATGGAATGAGGTGTTAGATGTTTGATTTGAAGAGTGATGAATGGTTGTCATTGCCTTAAAAATATAATTGATAATCATTCATGATCATGATATCATAGCCTTGCTTACTAGATTTAGACCTTGAAGGGTGCGCAACCCATGCCGTTGTTAGAAATCAACACTAACTTTGTTGTTTCTATAAACTTTTAGAACCTTCTCTTGCATTCCGGGTTTCTCTATGAGATGTCTCTCTTTAGTTCTCTAGAGACTTCTATGTAAAAGTGAAACTCAACCACATGTTTATAGAATAGTCTAGAAGGTTGGAGAATGGCATTCATCTAATGCCAATAAAAAAAGAAGATGCTAGAAGCTTCAAGTTGGTTTCCTAACCAACATACACCTAGTATAAATAGATATGGTGGTATGTGAACAAGTAGAGTGAGACTAGTGACTAGTGTGAGACTAGTGAGACTAGAGAGAGACTAGTGAAAGACTAGTGTGAGACTAGTGTGAGACTAGTAAGACTAGAGTGAGACTAGTGTGAGACTAGTGTGTGTATTGTAAAAGCATTAGTGCTTGTAAAGTGTTGTAATTCAAAGAATTAAGTTTTAATAAAAGCTCGTTGTTCAGTTATTTGTTCAATAATCTAGTGTCAGAGCTTCCGCTAACTCAACAGCCGTAACCCAAACCCAAGATTTGAGACACTATCGATTGTAAAAAGAGAGTTGGGATAGAATGGCCTATAATTTAGTCTAGCCGGCTGGTTTTGTAATTGGATTGGACCTGTTTTCATCTCTATATATCTTTCTAGAAGTATTATTTAGGGGATAAAAATGACACGTCCAGATCCCGTCCAAAATCCATCTTCTTCATGTTGGTCCTACTTTTTATTTTTTATTTTAAAATTATGTGGTGGTAGGTGTCCTGCTACTTCTAATAATTGGAGTCTTTCGGCTAGTGGTGGACCTCCTACTTTAGAAATACAAAAAAACCCATCTTCTTTCTGCAAGCGTTGGTCCTACTTGTTCTAACTTTCAGTAATTTTTAAGGAAAAAACAGCAGCATTTGGAGAGAGAAAAGAAAAGGAAAAGACATGGAAACTTCCCTTTTCACATGAACAATTCTAAGGAAAATATATTATTAGTCTATATATGTTTGCTTTTATAGATATGAAAGGTTTGAACATGCTTCGTGATGATTGCTTTTTAGAAAAGAGAAAAAAGCTGTCGTGTGTATGCGCCACAATCAAAACAATTCATTTTTTACAGCAAAGAATATCCATTTATGATATCATCTAATTGGGTTCTTAAATATTCATTATTCCTTTTAAGGTGGAAAAATGTTTCAAATAATTTCTCTTTTAAGTCATCAATTTTCTAATGAAGACCAAGTATTCTTTTTCAAACATACCCTCGAAGCCACTCCAAGAACCTATTTAAGATGCCTGCCAGTCTGCCACTTGAGATTTCTTTATGAGCTGAGATACTGCTATGCAACCCATGTGAATATCAAGATAAATTCACCTTTTGGACACCTCTTTGCTTATAATTTTTTTTTTTATAAAAAGAACCACCAAAATCATCCAAAAGTAAAATTCACCATATTGTTTTTGAATTCAGTGAATTAATGTTACATATTTTGAACGCTCCTCATTTGCTTTGTTTCTCAAAAAAAAAAATTTCTAGCTTTGAGAGTTACGTGCAAGAAGCACTTTGTCATATATTATTGAAGATTATGAATTTTATTTGTAGGAACTAGAAAGCGATTGAAGCTGGCCCATGAATAAACAATTACTTCTTCCATGAACAAACATTTCACCACAACTTGCATATTTGTCAATTTGTGATTGGATTTCATTATTTACACAAAGAACCACCACTGATATTGGTAAAAAAATACTTTAAATGACCACTTGACACATGTTCAAAACATACACGCTAGACTCCCAAACAGGACAAAAATGAATTGTAGAAGTCCTTTATGACTTGTAGAAAACTGAAAAAATTTCTTTGCTTTGAGGTTAAAGATTTCATCCATGCCTGTAAAAATCAATACCAGGAAACCATAAGCAATCAATTAGGAAAGTTCACAATCCACTAAAACCAGACTCTTCACTTAAGATTATAACACATTGTTTAAATGAATCCTCCATAATGTTACAAAGGATCAAACTTAAAAGAATGTGAAACTATAATGTTGAAATTGTTTAATTTAAACTAAAAGACTAAATTGATACCAATATAGATTTGGGAACCAAGTTGTGGACTTGTATAAATTACAAGGAGGGAAACAAAGTATAAAATAAATGGACTTGTTTTGTTATTAAAAAAAATAAAAAAATAAAAAATAAAAAACCTCTTTACTAGGAATAAAAGAAACATGGTTGATCTTCTTAAAGACCTGGGGTCTTAAAAAAAATATTTGAAAACATTTTTTTTTTAATATTTAGTAATCCAAGCTTCTTTCGGTGAGTTGTGGACCTGCTTGTTCTATCAATTGAGAATTATCGGTCCTAATAATTTTGAGGTAAGGAAAGAACGATTAGGAGAGAGAAAAAGGAAAAGACATGGAAACGCCCTCCAAACTTCACTTTTCGTATGAACAATTCCATAGAAAATATTAGTCAATACATAGAAATACCGTGGTTGCTTCATTAATTTAAAAAATAAATACAAGTCAAGTCATCAAAATTTAAAATGGAACTTAAATTTTACGACAATATTTTAAGGCATATTAATCAAATATTGCATTAGTCAGGTGACACAAATAATATGAAGACAAATTAATATTTGAAGAGCAAAAAATTAATAATCACTATAGCGAAAGTTAAGAAAGAAATTATTGTCATTCAGATGTTTATCTAACCCCACCAAGTCGTCTATTTCTCACAGAAACATATTCTATACTTTGCAAACCTCTTCATACCACTTTCTCTTGTACCGAGCAACCAGGAAAATATGGCTGAACGTGTCCTAAGTGTTGTTGTAGATGGAGTAATAGCCAATGCTATGTCACTAGCTAGTGAGAATATCAGTTCTGTGTGGGGTTTCAAGGAGGAGACAGGAAAGCTTCAAGTCTCACTAACAAAGATTCAAGCTTTGTTACATGATGCTGAGAAAAAACAACTACATGATGAGTCTGTGAAGATCTGGCTACGGCAGCTTAAAGATGTAGCTTATGAAGCTGACAATGTGCTAGATGAGTATGACTACGAGATTCTTCGACAAAAGGTAGAGACTCAAAACAAAATGAAGGTACGCAGCTTCTTTTCATCCTCCAATCCCGTTGTATTCCATGTCAAGATGGGAAAAAGAATAAAGACCATCAACCAATCGTTGGATGAAATTAAGAATGATGTACCTCTCCTTGGCCTTAGAGAGTCTTTGAACCCAATCCCCCAGACTGGTCTGGACCGGGAGACAGACTCTTTTATTGATGGTTCAGAAGTTGTAGGACGAAGAGATGATGTCTTAAAAATTGTCAACTTGTTGATTGGTGCAAACAATCAACAAGTTATCTCTGTCATTCCTATTGTAGGTATGGCGGGTCTTGGAAAGACAACTATAGCAAAACTAGTTTACAATCATGAACTAGTAAAGAAACATTTTGATGTGAAGATGTGGGTATGTGTATCTGATAATTTTGATGTTAAAAGGATTTTAAGAGAGATTCTTGAAATCCTTGACAATAATTGTAGTGGGTTAGAAAATAAAAATGCTATACTTCACCATCTTCAAGAGAAGTTGCAGGGAAAAAGATATCTTCTCATACTTGATGATGTGTGGAATGAAGATAGTGAGAAATGGGATAATTTAAGGAGTAGTTTGTTGGGAATTAATCAAAATAATGGAAATAACATTATTGTAACTACTCGTAGTGACAATGTGGCACAAATCATGGAGACAAGTCCCAGACATAAATTGGAAAAACTATCAGAAGATGAATGTTGGTTAATATTTAAGGAAAAGGCATTTGCAAATGAAAGAATTCCAGTAACTCCAGATTTGGAGGATATTGGAAGAAAGATTGCTAAAAGATGTGGAGGGAATCCATTGGCTGCAAGAGTTCTAGGAGGAATGATGCGCCTTAAAGAGGATAAAAGTGAATGGTTATTGATTCAAAATAGTAAGACTTGGGATTCAATGGAGGACAATAATGGAGTTTTTCCAATATTAAAGTTAAGCTTTGATCATCTCCCAACACCATCTCTAAAACAATGTTTTGCATATTGTTCAATTTTTCCCAAGGATTTTATTATTGAAAAGAAACTACTAGTTCAACTCTGGATGGCTGAAGGGTTCCTTCAAACATCTAAAAGAAGTTTTTCGGTGATAGAGGATATTGGTAACAAGTATTTTGATTTCTTACTGGCAAATTCATTATTTCAAGATCTAGAAAAGGATTTTTGTGGTGATATTACAAGGTGCAAGATGCATGATCTTGTGCACGATCTTGCGCTCTCAATTTCAAAAGGGGAAACCTTGCATTTGGAGGGCAATTTGCAGGATGACATTGATGTCTCTCATATTCGACATTTATCTCTTATATCCGATGGCCATACGACACATGCAATCCCATTATCTAAAGATGGCATGGGTAGATTACGCACAGTTTTTTTGAATCGTGTTGATCTTGGAGACAAATTATTGGAGTTTAAATGCGTACGTGGTCTATCGTTATCTGGGTCATGTATAAAAGAGTTGCCCGAGTCCATTGGTAAGTTGAGACATTTAAGGCTTCTTCGCATAGTGCACACCTACATCAAATTAATACCCAATTCTGTTACCATGCTCTACAACTTGCAAACTCTAGTAATCAAGAATTGTCGTCTTCTCAAAGAGCTTCCAAAAGATCTACGGAACTTGATTAACTTAAGGCATATTGACATTGATCATGGTTACAGGATGCAATTGCCGATTAATATGGGGCAGTTGACTTGCCTTCAAACACTGCCTTTCTTTATCATTGGTCAAGATGTTGGTTGTCAAATTGAAGAACTGGGATGCTTAAGCCAACTCAGAGGAAAATTAAGTTTATGCAATCTAGAGCACGTGAGAGATAAAGAAGAAGCCAAAACTGCAAATTTAGCGGAAAAACCAAAAGTACACAAATTGAAATTCTGTTGGTCTTGGCAGGATGAAAGGGAAGGCAACAACAATGATGAGGATGTGCTAGAAGGCCTTCAGCCTCACCCAAATTTGAAAAGCTTAAAGATAGACAATTTCAAAGGTGAGAAGTTCCCTTTGTGGCTATTGGGGAGTGATAATATTAGGGGTGGCTTGTTACTTTTCAATCATCTATTGGAGATTCGCTTAAGCTACTGTAGGAAGTGTGAAAAAATTCCTACACTTGGACATTTACCCAGTCTCAAAGTTCTTGAAATACAGGGAATGTATAACGTGAGATGCATAGGAACTGAATTTTACAGCAGTTATAATGGTGAGGGATCAAGTAATAGTAGAGGTGGCAGTGGCAGCACTGTGTTGTTCCCAGCTTTGGAAAAACTTTTTTTGGATGAGATGAATAATCTAGTAGAATGGAATGACGTGACAGAACCAACAGCAGATATAGGAATGATATTTCCTCGCCTTGAGTATTTGAAGGTTTGGGAATGCGAGAAACTAACAAGTGCTCCACGTCATTTTCCGTCTCTTAAGGAATTAGTTATTCACAAAATCAGAGGCCCGGCATTTGAAAAGATTATTAGCGAGCTTACCACACTCACGTCCCTTTATTTTTTGGAAATTTCAGAACTTTCTTGTCTGCCAGAGCATTTTTTGCAAAAAAATAGGAGTCTCATGCATTTGACCATAAGTAATTGTGCTGATTTGGAGTCAATCTTGCCACGTGAACATGTATGGCCCAT
>JARYZH020002921.1:0-13032 GCA_030021035.2 Notholithocarpus densiflorus
TTTTTCTTTTGCATTAACGGAGATGAAGGTTTAACTCGGTTTACCTCAGTTTTTATGAATCTTTGACAAAATATTTAATTTTCTTGCAATAAATAACATCCTCTCAATCTAATTGCAAAATTATAAACTTAAATTTCATAATGAAAATGACTTTTTCCCCCTTTTGGAAAAGAAGTTTAGTTGTTTAATCAGTTTTAAAAAATAGCATAAAAGACATCATTAGTAATTAAAATCAAGAGAGAAATATGGCTTGACTATCCTGACTTCTTAATTTGCTGTAGTAAATCCATTTGTTGGGTTATAGACTGACTCAATTAATTAATTCAATTATCCAAGTTGATTATTTTGCTAAAATTGAAATTTTTTTGTTGAACGTACTGTAAATAAAAGTAAAAGTTAGCTGAAATAGTACAGTGAGACCCATGAATAGTACCAAAAAGTGCAGCGAGACCCATGAATAGTAGCAAAAATAAGCTGAATAGTAAAATAAATTGGCAAAAATAAATTTTGCCAAACGGACACTAATTATCCAAATTACATGCAATAATGTGGAGGCATAAACAAATCACCAATCTAAACTAGAGTGTAGCCTAGTGATTTGTTGACTAATGGGGAAAATATTTGCAAGCAAAAATCTCACTAGGTGAATTTTATGTCACTACTCCTAAGAATCCACTAATCATAACATAGCGATTACAAGTATAAGAAACCTTATCACTACCGGCCTATCCCAAAATACTAACCTACAGGTGAACCCTAACTCTAATATCCAATTAGACTTGGTCTTGTAGGATTTCTTCTTTGCACGAATCTCCAATTCGTGTCTAACTGCACAGCAACTTGATCATTGTTGTTTGATGCAAAGTTCTTCAATCCACGCTTGTAGACTTAAAAGCAACTTAATTAAGTTGTAGGTAGTATCTATTGATAGAAGTTAGTAGTTAATAGTCCGCTTAAGTGTTTTTCTTTTAATGTAACTGTCACACACCAACCAAACCAAGAGGGTTGAGCACGCAACAATAGCCATATCAGATCAAATCCAATTAAGCACAAAAGTCCAAAAATAATAATAATCTCCCAACATTACTATAAAAAAAAGTTACTAAATCTCTTAAGACTAAAAGTCTAAACAAAGATAAATTTGAAATATAAAAGTACAAATCTTATTCCAATAATTCCTAAACTTCACTCATACGCACATCCTAAAAGAAGCCCATACACATGCTATTCTCCAAGATCAAAATCTAAAAGGGGAAAGAGGTGGGAGAGTTGACAACCCAATAATTAACCAAATACCAAACTAGCTGAATCAAGCATATAGATTGGCAAAATAATACAGTGTCTATAACATCATATATATATATAGATGATGCACAAAAATCGTCAGTGAGTTGATCGTCCACACATGTGCCAATGGGTGTACCTAAAGAACAAAAGAGAAGAACCAATCAAAGGGCACCGGTGAGGTACCGACCAAAGACCCTCCGAAGGTTAAGTCAGTGATGGAAGAATTTCCAAGAACTCAAGAGTGCAAGAGCTAGGGAGAATTCACATACCTCAAGAAGGGTAAGGTTTCTGATTTATATAGTGGTAGAGAGCTGACCCGAATCCCTTAATACGGAGGAATTTTCTTATAGAGAGAAGGATCCAAGATACTTGGGATCGCCTTTCCATATATAGGAGATCTGATTGCATGGTAGGGTCTTTGGTCGTGATGTGCAAGTAATGTCCATGTAAGGATGTGTGAGTGGGCCCCACGTAAACCCCATGGAAACCCTAGGGGGATGGGTTGTTAGGATCGGGGATGGCCTGATTTGTCGGCCCATAGGTCAGTCATCCCTTTTGGGGTCGTTAGGGAGGTTCGGCACCCCCATACTGATTAGTAAAAAATTATCCTCATTAGCTGCCCCCTGCTCCATGAGTCGTTAAGATGGCCAACAGGTCACGGAGTTGTCATAAATGCTTTGCCTTAGTGTTATGCGTCATAAATAAGGATAATTATGTCCTTTTAACGGGGCTAGAGACACGTGTCACTTTTTGATTTGAGGAGCCAAGCATCGCGACGCTTTGTTTTTCGTGCCAGACGACCCTATAAATAGTCCAATGCCATTATTGTCCTTATCATTTGAACATTTTCCATTTCTAATCTCAGAGCTCATTCGTCGGTACTCCTTCTTCGTCGATTTTCTCACATTCATCTGCTCTAGGTATGCCTCATCGGTTATATATATTTTCTTTTTGCCTTTTTGGTCTTTCTTCATTGTTAGCTACATACTTAGGAGGTAGAGTAGAATCTTAGTTTGCATTCGTCGCTTGTAGGTGAGAGATGTCAAGAGATAGTGAAGTGACGAGTGATCGTACGCCGTTAGTCCGTATGGGTTCAGACGACGATTTGTCCAGTCCTAGGCTTGAGTCCACGTCAGAGGGCTTGTTGGTTTCTGATAAGGAGTTAGCATCTGATCCCCCCTCTAATGAAGCTAGTACCTCTGGGCGATGTCCCAGGGAGATTGTCCTTCTCGACGATTGGACCATCCATGACTTTCTAGTCAACATGAGTGACGAGGTCTTTAGTAGGCTGAGGCCTCGCTTCCAAATACCTGACGACGTGCCCATTAGGAAGGGTGACAGAGGGGAGAAGTGCTATGATGGGAGGTCGTCTGATGTAGGTTTTTACGAGACTGCCCTCATAGCGGGGCTTTGTCTGCCCCTATCCACCCTGCATCGCCAGTTGGCCTCTTACATGGGCATATCTAATATGCCTAATTCTAACCGTTAGTGGAAGGCTAGGTTCTTCTTTGTGCAGGGGGTCAATTGGGTGTGTTGTCCTAACGAGTGGAATAGCATTGGGTCTTTTTACGCCCACTCTTGGGGGCTCTTGAACAAGTTTGGTGAGTTGTCGGGACTGTCTAGGTCGTCAGTTGGCACTTTTTATTTGACTAACGTACTCTTCTTGTTTTGTTTAAGCCACAGTTTGCCCAACGATCCTTCCTGAGCAAAAGGCATTCTTGGAGAGGGTCTTTGAGATACCCTTTAAGGAAAGGTCCTAGAAGAAGCTTGTTAATTTAGACACACTTTACGCCTTCTGTGGTGGACCCGTCCTTTCTAAGGAAGCCCGACGATTAGATTGTATCTCAAGAGTTCGTAAGTGTTTTTGCTCGTTGCTTTTACTTTGTTTTAGTTTGATTTTGTACACTTTCTAACCCATTTGTCGGTTTCAGAGATGGATTCCTTGAAGAACAAACAAGTTGAATAGGCAGGAAGAGATCAAGAAGGCCACCGCCTTAAAGGCTGAAGGTGGGGGATCGTCGGCCATGCCCCATTATGTCTCCAAAAAGAGGAAGCACGCCTCCGATGCTTAGTCATTGGGAAAAGGCCAGCAGCTCATCCACTCGTCTGGAGACAAGCGAGGTTGCTACTGACGCTCCTCGCCATGGAATTGGGAAAGGTCTTATGACTTCCCAAGGCCTCATCGCCCCTCCTCCTCTTCTTTTGCTAGTGAAGGATAATGAGTATGCAGTGGACATTGCTCGTTCCATCGTCCAGGATGCTGATCTGGACGAGTGCTCGGAACATGAGATCGACCCTTTGGGTGACTTCAGTCTTCATGACATGATGAGGGTATGTTGCGTTTTATTCTATTCGTCCCTTTGTGTAGATTCGTCTCTTTGCATGGACTCGTCCCTTTATTTTGTTCGTCTCTTTTTGACATTGATTCGTCCCTTTCCAATCATGGCTTAGTGAGGATGTGAGCTTTGCAAATCCGCTGTGCATCTCACGAGGCGTTGATCAAGCGCCTAAAGGATCGACTAGAGTCTGAAGCAGATAACTTGAAGAAGTTCAAGGATTCTTCTTGGACTCTTGGCCAGGAGGTGATTGATCTGAAGGCCAAGCTGAATGGGATGACCCACAAAACCGACAAGCTGGTGAAGGAGAATGCTAACTTGAAGTTTGAGGTGGCTGGGCTACATGAGCATATGGACAAAGTGAAGGAGGAGGCCATTGAGGAGTACCAAGTTTCCCAACCCTATTTCAATGAAATTGGGGGTTACTATGGGGGACGAGTTTGAGGATTTCTGCAAACAAGCTATCCTCATGTTCCCAGATTTGGACTTCTCCCAAATCCAGATCAAGCTTAGTGCCTCAACGACTCCTGCTGCCGAGCCCACTCCCGACGATGCAGAGACTGATAACGAGGTGTTGGTAACTGATGGGCCTGGTGATGTGGCTGACGACCCTGTGGACCCTCAAGCCAACAACCCCCTGCTGATCCTTAGAGATTTTCTCGTACCCCTCCCCCCCTTTTTTTTAGTCTTTGGTTTGTAACTTAAAAACAATGATGGTGCCTTATTTTGGGCTTAAGTTATCTTTGCCCCTTGTTTTGGGTTGACACTTATACTTTTTAGCAATTTATAAAGCTTTCTGTTTACTTTATAATTAACTTTTTGCATTTTGTACAAGTGTTCATGCTCGTCGGTTTTCCTCATATCACATCAGTGTTTATTTAATCGTCGATTCAGAGGGTTTATCTCAGTGTTGGGCATTAAGGGCTACAACTCGTTGGTTACTTCACCCCTACCTTATTTTCTTTGAGTCATCAGTTTACCCTCTGGGTAGGGTCTTGAGTTTTGATAAGGATCAGGTGCACGTGGGAATTTTTGCCCATCCTTTAGGTAGGACTTAGGATTTGATCAGGTGCTCGAGGTCATCCTTGATCGTCTGTTCATCCCTTAAGTAGGACTAAGGGTTTGATCAGGTGCACAAAGGCATCCTTGATCATCTGTCCATCCCTTAGGTAGGACTTAGGATTAGATCAAGTGCACGAGGGCATCGTTGATCGTCTGTCCATCTTTTAGGTAGGACTTCGAAGTTGATCAGGTGCACAAGGGCATCCTTAATCCTCTATCCACCCCTTAGGTAGGACATAGGAGTTGATCAGGTGCATGAGGGCATCCTTGGTCGTCTATCCACCCCTTAGGTAGGACTTAAGGTTTGATCAGGTGCATGAAGGCATCCTTGATTGTCTGTCCGCCCCTTAGGTAGAACTTAGGGTTTGATCAGGTGCACGAGGGCATCCTTGATCGTCTGTCCATCCCTTAGGGTTTGATCAGGTGCACGAGGGCATCCTTGATCGTCTATCCACCCCTTAGATAGGACTTAGGGTTTGATCAAGTGCACAAGGGCATCCTTGCCCTTGATCATTTGTTTGCCCTTGAAACAGGCGTTCGTTTTTTTATAAGCCTTTCCTCATTGTAGATAATAATAACTTCATTTGAAAATAAACTAAATAAAAATGTTGATAACTAGCTGTTTGATCAGCCAAAAACTGGTTTGTCAACTACTTAAACAAAAACTTAAAGAAAAGCAATAACATAGGCTATTGCTGGTGCACTAATGATAGTATCTTCTAAGGTGCTCAACATTCCAAGGATGGTGCAGCCTTTGCCTGTCGAGCGTCTCCAAGTAGTAGGTACCCTTCTTGTTGCAGTCAATGATTCTATATGGACCCTCCCTGTTAGGTCCTAACTTCCCTTGCATGGGATCTTTGGTGGCCATGGTAATTTTCCTCAAGACAAGGTCCCCGATGCTGAAATGTCAAGGCTTCACCTTGGCGTTATAGTGTTTGGCCATAAGGTCTTGGTATCGGGTCATTCGTTGCTCAGCAGCCGCCCTTACCTCGTCTAGCAGATCCAAGTGCAGATGGATCCCCTCTTCATTCTTCCCTTTGTCATGGTGGGTTATCCTGTAGCTCGCTATTTCCACCTCTACGGGGATGACAGTCTCACTCCTAAACGCTAGACGAAACGGTGTTTTTCCTGTGGGTGTCCGAGCAGTTGTCCTATATGCCCATAAGGTGCCTGGTAGCTCGTCCGGCCATATCCCCTTTGCCCCCTTCAACCGAGTCTTGATCAATTTGAGCAAGGATCGGTTTGTAACCTCAACTTGCCAATTGGCTTGTGGGTGGGTGGGTGGGTGAAGAGTAATGGTTCTTGATCCCCAATTGATTGCAAAAGTCTCTAAACACATTGTTGTCGAACTGTTTTCCATTGTTAGAGACGAGGACCCTAGGGATCCTAAATCGGCAGATAATGCTCTTCCAGACGAAGCTACGGACATTTTTCTCCGTGATGGTTGCTAGTGGTTCTACTTCTACCCATTTGGTGAAGTAGTTGATCCCCATAACACGGAACTTGAGTTGTCACATTGCTATTGGAAAATGTCCCATGATGTCCAGTCCCCATTGAGCGAAAGGCCATGGGGCATTTATCTGGGTGAGTGGTTATGACTGTTGCGTTACGACATTGCTAAAGTGTTGTCACTTATCACATTCCTTTATGTAGGATTGGGCGTCCTTCTGCATTGTAGGCCAATAGTACCCTACTCGTATGAGCTTGTGGACCAATGATCGCACCCTTGAGTGGTTTCCACACATTCCTTCATAGACTTCCCTCATGATGTAGTCTGCTTCGTTGAAAATCAAACACCTTAGGTATGGAAAGAAACCTTTCTTGTATAGCACATCCGCTATCAGCACGAAGCATGCCACCCGAACTTTCAATCATTGGGATTCATCGTGGTCTTCGGGAAGTGTCCCGTTCTTAAGGTAAGAGATGATTGGAGTTGTCCAATTAGTGCCTTTTGGAATCATCTGTATCTCCAATTCCTTAATGGCAGGGGACTTCTGAATGAAGGATAGGACTTGTCGATCGACCATAATGTGTTCCGCAGATGTAGCTTTAGCCAATCGATCGGTGTGTTCATTTTCTTCTCTCGGAACTTGTAAGAATTTTATCGCAAAGGTTTGATTCGTCCGTCTTCTAATAAGGTCGAGATACTTCTTCATTCGTTCGCCCTTGGCTTTGTAATCCCCATTGATATGCCTGACGAAAACCTGGGAGTCGCTATGAAGGATGACTAATGAGGCCCTAGCTACTTTGGCCAAATCGAGCCCTGTGAGAATGGCTTCGTATTCGGCCTCATTATTAGTCATCAGGAATTGGAGTCGGATGGCACATTCGATGATGTCCCTTTCGGGGGATTGAAGGACCACGCCAATCCCTCCAGCACGTTTGTTGGATGATCTGTACGTTTGAACCTTCCAAGGTGTTGCCCCCAAGTCATCGGTTTCGCCTGTCATGAATTTGGTGATGAAGTCAGCTAAGGGCTGGGCCTTGATTGCGGTCCTCGGGCGGTACCGTATGTCGAACTCACTAAGCTCTATTGCCTATAAGACCAATTGTCCGTTGGCCTCTAGATTATCTATTGTTTTCCGGAGGGGCTTGTCTGTTTGTACCACTATGGTGTGTGCTTGGAAGTATGGCCTGAGCTTGCGGGCTACTATGATCAAAGCGAAGGCTAACTTTTCCATGGGGGGATATCTCTCTTCTGCCCCCTTAGTGCTCGGCTGGTGTAGTACGCTATCTTTTTCTCGGATCAGGGCTAAACTAACGGCCGTGGGGGATACGGTCAGGTTTAGGAAGAGCTTTTCATCAGGTTTGGATGGACTAAGAAGCGGTGGGGACGCCAGGTATGCCTTCAACTCCTCGAATGCCCTCTGACATTCGTCGGTCCATTCAAAAGCTTTCATCAAGATTCTGAAGAATGGCAAGCATTTTTCTGTTGCGCGAGACGAATTTGTTGAGTGCCGCAATTCTTTTGTTTAAGCTTTGTACCTCTTTGACGTTCTTCGGGGGGCTCATCTCTAGGATTGCTTGGATTTTATCGGGGTTGACTTCGACACCTCATTGGAATACCATGAAGCCAAGAAACTTTCTCGATGATACCCCGAACACGCATTTGCTGGGATTGAGCTTCATTCCGTAGAGGCAAAGAGTTTTGAACGTCTCCCTAAGATCATTCAGGTGGTGGTCCTCTTCTTTGCTTTTTACTAACATGTCATCTATGTATATCTCGACGTTGTGTCTGATCTGTTGGACGAACATCTTGTTTACGAGCCTTTGGAACGTTGCCCCCGCATTCTTCAATCTGAATGGCATGACCTTGTAGCAAAAAGGGCCTTGGCTTGTGACGAACAATGTCTTCTCTTGGTCAGACTCCTCAAGCTTGATCTGGTTGTAACCAGAAAAAGCATCCATTAAGCTCAACAACTGATGTCCAACCGTCGAGTCTACAAGGAGGTCGACCCGTGGGAGGGGGTAGCTATCCTTTGGACAGGCTTTTTTTAGGTCGGTGAAGTCCACACACATCCTCCACTTCCCATTTGCCTTCTTAACCATTACTACGTTGGCCAACCATTCGGGGTAGTAGACCTATCTAATGAAGCCTGCGTCCAACAGCTTGTGAACTTCTTCGGCTATGGCCTAGTCCCTTTCTTGTGCAAAGACCCTCTTTCTTTGTCGGATGGGTGGAAAGGATGGGGTGACATTGAGCTGATGGACCATGATATTTGGATCTATCCCAGGCATGTTCATATGGCTCCAGGTAAAGATGTCCAGGTTGTCCCTTAGGAAAAGGATCAGCCAATTCCAGACTGAAGGGCTGGCTTGCGTGCCAATGCGAGTGATTTGATCTGCATTTTCTTCATCCAGGGAGATGGTTTCTAATCCCTCCGTCGGTTCTACATTCACTCATTGCTCCTCAATGTTCATGGTGATCATTTGTTCGTCCATCTCCAGCATGGCTACATAGCACCTCGGGCCGCCATCTAATCTCTGCGAGCCTCACCTACCCTACACTCCATAGGGAACTTCAGTAGTAGGTGATATATGGATGTGGCTGCCCTCCACGCGTTGAGTGTTGGTCGCCCGATGATGGCATTGTAGGCTGATGAGCAATCCACTACCAAGAAGGTGACATCCTTGGTGATTTGTTGAGGATAGGTGCCGATGGTGACCGACAACGTGACGGATCTGACGAGCATGACCTTTGTTCCTTGCCAATCCCCATTTGTTGGAAGGCCAGATAGTAGAGGATGTCAGGTGAGCTCCTATTGTCCACCAAGACTCATCGGGTATTGTAGTCTACTATGGTCAAATTGATCACCAAGGCATCGTCATGAGGGTGGTGGACTCGTCGGGCATCCTCCTCAATGAAGCTGATGACCGGGCCATCCATCCGAGTAAACTTAGGTGGACGACTGGTAAGCTGAACATTTTGCACCATCTGTAGGTAGGTCCTCCTTGCCTTCCTGGAGGACCCGACCATCGTGCTCCCCCCAATGATCACTCTTATTTCTCCAAGTGGGGCCCTAGGTCGTTCCTCGATTCGTCGGTTCGGCTCTTAGTCCCTTGGTGGGTTTTCTCCTGCACTTTCTCACCCTACGAACCGTTGCAATTTCCCTTATCTAATGACAGATTCCATCTGTTGCTTTAAGTCATAACAATCGGAGGTGTCGTGCCCATGTTCACAGTAGAAGTGACAACACTTATTCCTCGGCCTTTTGTTTGGGTCACCCTTCAACTTATCGGGCCACGTCAAGGCGGGGTCATCCCTAATCTGCATCAGGACTTGATCGAGTGAAGTGTTTAGCAAAGTGAAGTTGGCGATTCGTCCTGATGGGGGCCTTGACCTTCGTTCATCCCTTCTGTCACCCCGTTTGGGCTGCCTTCCTTCCCCTGTCCAAACGGGGATCGTCATGCTTTTTTCGCTTCTTCGGTCTGCCCCCTCTGGCGATCACGGCATCCTCGGTGTTCATATACTTCGTGGCCCAGTATAGCATGTCAGTCATGGCCTTTGGATTGTTCTTGTAAACAAATAATAAGAACTTTCCGAATTGGAGTCCATTGGTAAAGGTTGTGACCAAGAACTTATCATCGGTTTTGTCGATCAGTAGTCCTTCCTTATTAAACCGAGTAACATACAACCCCAAGCTCTCGTCGTCCCACTATTTGATGTTCAGGAGGCTTGCCAAGGACCTCTTGTATCGCTGATCCCCAATGAAATAGGTGACGAATAGCCCGCTTAATTCCGTAAAGGTCGAGACAGAATTGGGGGCTATCTTGCTGAACCATACTTAGGCTGGTCCTTTGAGTGTGGTAGGGAAGGCTCTACACATGATCTCATCCGAGACCCCTTGGAGGTGCATGAGGGTTTTGAATGACTCCAGGTGGTCGAAGGGGTCCTTCGATCCATTGTATGCTTCGGCTTGTGGCATTCTAAACTTAGCTTGAAGGGGGAAGGATGTGACTGGTGCAGTGAATGGATAATCGATACGATGGACTAGTTCATCCAAGCTAGTGGACACCCGACCCTTCAGGGCATTCATCATCATATCCATCTCTTTTATCGTCTGCATCTCTTGTGCCATGCACAACATGCTGACTTCCAGCTTGGAGGGACAATTGGTATCCTGTTGGTCCTGCCTACTGACGACATTGCTTTCCTCTTGGTCCTCCCTTTCTTTGTGATCATTCATCGAGGGACGATTGTTGTCGCGTTCATCCCTTTCCTATCTGTCATTCTGGTCGTTCGGTACTTGCTCATTTCGCTGCTCCAACTGTTGTTCCAACTCGTGGTTCCACTAAGTGAGCCATTCAACCGCTACGGCAAGGGTTTGTACCTACTGAATGCGTTGGGCGGGTTCTCGGTCTCTTGGTTGGTGGTGGCAATTGATCGTGTTAGGACCATACAACTCTTTGTCTTTGAAACGGCGACATGGCTTATCACTCATTCCCACAAACGGCGCCAACTGATGATGCACAAAAATTGTCAGTGAGTTGATCGTCCACACACGTGCCAATAGGTGTACCTAAAGAACAAAAGAGAAGAACCAATCAAAGGGCATAGGTGGGGTACTAGTCAAAGACCCTCCGAAGGTTAAGTCAGTGATGGAAGAATTTTCAAGAACTCAAGAGGGCAAGAGCTAGGGAGAATTCACGTACTTCAAGAAGGGTAAGGTTTTTGGTTTTTATAGTGGTAGAGAGCTGACTCGAATCCCTTGGTACAAGGGAATTTCCTTGTAGAGAGAAGGATCCAAGATACTCGGGATCGCATTTCCATATACAGGAGATCTAATTGCGTGGTAGGGTCTTTGGTCGTGATGTGCAATTAATGTCCATGTAAGGATGTGTGAGTGGGCCCCACGTAAGGCCCATGGAATCCCTAGGGCGATGGGTCGATCATCCCTTTTGGGGTTGTTAGGTAGGTTCGACACCCCCATACTGATCAGTCAAAAAATATATCATTGTTCAAGCACATATATTTCATTCAAATACATATTTAACAACATATATGCAGTAATCAAATATATTTATGATGTTTCTTATTCTTTGCAATAAATCAATTTAATAATATTATTGAAATAAAAATGTAATAATTGTAATACAATACTATAAGAAAAAATATAACTAATTAGGATAAGGTTACTTACCTCAGATAGCACACCATAAACGAATTTTTCCCTAACCCTTCCTTTAAAATCTTTACGTTTTGTTTGTTTCGATGGAAAACATTGTGTAAAAATAGTTTTTCTTGTTTTCTCGTGTTTGGTAGCTAGCATAAAAAAAAAAGTTAATGGAAAACTATTTTTGGTCAACAAAAAAAGTATGACTTATTTTTAGAGATTGTTGTCCACTAATTTTTTTTAGAAAACAACTCTATCTCACAACAAACTAAAATTAGGGAAGTTTGAAGTTTTTTTTATTTTTATTTTTTTTATTTTTATTTTTTTTAACTCATTTAAGGTTGCTACCAAACATAGAAAAATGATATAGTTTTATAGAAAATACATTTTGGAAAATGACTCATTTTTTAGAAAATATTATCGCTGAAACAAATAGAGATATCACCTAAAACAATTTTCAGGTACCATTTATTCAACAATTAAATAATTAAAGAAAAACTTGTAATGGTAGCTAGCCAAAAGAGAAGATTCTAAAATATCTAATAATTTTTCACTATCATCTCACACCCAAAAATCCACATATTCATAATATATTTTCTTTATTTTTCTGCCGCAATTAATTCCCTAGAGGCCAGAGGTAAAGCCTATAAAATGAATAGGACAAAATTTAGGTACAATACCTTAGATGCTGTTTCTTAAGTTCTCCTCTTAAGATTCAGCTATGTGGCTACTTAACATAAAAATACACTTTCATCCTTTAAGAAAAAATTTACATGATAGAATCTTAAGAGTAGAACTTAAAAAACAGTATCTAAGTACTGTACCTAAATCTTGCCCAAATAATTATCGGATGAAAACCAAGGCAAAGTCACTTGTAAAAGAGGAAAACTGATTTGGACTCATCTCTATGCTTTTCGAAAACACCATCCTTCCCTTTTTCTTTTTTTTTCTTTTTTTTTCCTTGTTAGATATGCAATAACATTGTCAGACCTCAAAGTCAAAGCCTAGGCTAGTAGATTTTTTTTAGAGTTTTGAAAAGGCTATCAAAAATATTAATTATTTTTTCATAATTTTTTTAAAAATAATTTGCTAATATATACCTAAAAACATACGTTAGTAAAACACTGTTTTTTGTATTCACCAAGTCCAACACTTCAGGTACTATCCCTTCAAGAAAAGCCTGCGCAGAAAACAACAATTAAATAATTAAAGAAAAACTTGTAACGGTAGCTAGCCAAAAGAGAAGATTCTAAAATATCCAATAATTTTCCACTATCATCTCACACCCAAAAATCTACATATTCATAATATATTTTCTTTATTTTTCTGCCGCAATTAATTCCCTAGAGGCCAGAGGTAAAACCTATAAAATGAATAGGACAAAACTTAGGTACAGTACCTTAAATGCCGTTTCTTAGGTTTCCTTTTTAAGATTCAGCCATGTGGCTACTTAACATAAAAACACATTTTCATCTTATGAGAAAAAATTCACATGACAAAATTTTAAGAAAAAAACTTAAAGAACAGTTTCTAAATACTCAACTTAAATCTTACCCAAATGATTATAGGATGAAAACCAAGGCAAAGTCACTTGTAAAAGAGGAAAACGGATCTGGACTCATCTCTATGCTTTTCGAAAACACCATCCTTCCGTCTTTTTTTTTTCCTTGTTAGATATGCAATAACATTGTCAGACCTCAAAGTCAAAGCCTAGGCTAGTAGATTTTTTTTAG
>JARYZH020002922.1:0-13032 GCA_030021035.2 Notholithocarpus densiflorus
CTTCAACTAATAAAGTCTGTTATAAAAAATAAAAATAAAAAGATCTACGTTAAAATTCCACGCACACAAAAAATCCCTAGGTGTCTTGACCTGATAATAAGAAACTATAATAATGCCATCAATACTATAAATTGAAATCTATCATATTTATAAAAAAAATTAAAAAAAGGTAAAAAATTCAACTTTTAAACACACCTTTAAAACCACAAGTGGCAAACTCTAGTTGAATTGGATATTTTTTACTTTTTATATTTCCTTTAAAAAAAAAAACACCTTGTGCATATTTGTACTCAAAACTTTTGTGCGTGAGTGATTTTGTTTGAAACCAAATCCCTCAAGTCATTTGTGGGGTTTACTCTAGTGTGAGATGATGTTATATGCAATCATTACACGCTGAAGGGGATAAAACCCAAGGTAGACGGACCCAATTAATTGAGTCAGTCGTAAGCGACGGAGTTAAGAAAAGGGACGGTCTAAACAAACTGACAGACAAATAACTGGTGGAAGGGATCATGTCTCGAACAGAAGGGCAGGAAAGTCGGACGGACTCTCTGTAGTGGATGGAGTCCAACAAGACGGACACAAGGGAGACGGGTAGTAAGGCCACATGGCACCTACGTGGTCTAAGTGGTCTCCAAGGAACCTCATATGGAAATATCTTGTGCCCTACGATTAACCCTAATCAACGAAGTCTTTACAAGAAAAGGATCCCGCAAAATACGTGTATTAATGAGGATCTTTCCCACAAGGAAACACCTTCTCCACCAAGAAACGAAGGTCGGCTCTACACTACTATAAAAACCCAAAGCCCACAGAAATCGAGGGACGCATAATTTACCCTAGTTCTAGCACTCGAGAGTTGTAAAAGTTCTCTAACTTAACCTTCAGAGGGTATTTGGCCGGTACCACACCGGTATTCTCTGTGAGGTCTTCTCTTTCTTTATTTCGCAAGTTTTTGTCTTAAGCACATGAGGATTGTGCAACTTACTGAAGATTTTTGGCATCATTACACAAGATAATCGATCATGACATAGTATCTGACTTTAGAAAATCATATATAATATTAGTATCTGATGTAAGAAAATCATATATAAGCAATCGCCCCACGACCTCCCCAAAATCATATATAATATTATCGGAGAAAATGGGTAAATGCCCCTTTCAAAAAAAAATCCAGCATTTTGCCCCCTTTTCCAAACTAATTAGGGAAATGCCCCTCTTTTGAAACTCAATTTTCTCAAAATTGAGTTATAAAAAATAAAAAATAAAAAAAATAAAAAAAAATCTAGAGTCGTATAGCGGCGTTTTAAGGAGCCTACAATAACGTTTTAAGGACCTATAGTGGCATTTTGGAACTCGAGCTCCATGAACTCGAGTTACATGCAATTTTTTTTATTTTTTTTACCTATAACTCGAGTTCAAGGAACTCAAAATTTAAAACGCCACTATAGGTCCTTAAAACGTCACTATAGACTCCTTAAAAACGCCACTATAGAGCTTAACTCGATTTTGAGAAAATCGAGTTTCTAAAGAGTGGCATTTCCCTAATTAATTTGAAAAATGGGGCATAGTGCTACTTTTTTTGCTCGAAAAGGGCAATTGCCAATTTTGTCCTAATATTATCTGATGTTAAATTGCCCCTAATAACACATACATAAAGCCCCTTTACTCGAAGAAAGAAACAACTATCATCATACTAGTTTTTGTCTTTTCATAGTGGGTGCACTCCTGTTTGGTTAGAGTATTGGTGTTTTCTGTTTTCAAAACAATGTGAAAACAATCATCAAAAAAGTAAATTCAAATTTTTTTTTCCAATTACAAAAAAGTGTGTTCGTCACCATGTTTTCAAGTTAGTTTTTTAAGTACTGAAAACACAAAAAGAGAGAAATCTCGCAATACCCAAATGGATTCATCAACACACCCAACACCATCTTTTTTTTCAACACGCCTAAACCAAAACCTCCCCTCTTATCTTAATGAAATCACTTTCTACCTAATTAGATTTTAGGTAATCTCTAAGAGACCAATGAGACACTACCACCTCACCACCTAATCTCTTTTGTTTTCAGAGAAGTGCTATGTACATAACATTTTCACAACAAATCATAAGTGATTAGTTTTATTAGTTCAAATTTTTTTTTCCAATTACAAAAAAGTGTGTTCGTCACCATGTTTTCAAGTTAGTTTTTTAAGTACTGAAAACACAAAAAGAGAGAAATCTCGCAATACCCAAATGGATTCATCAACACACCCAGCACCATCTTTTTTTCAACACGCCTAAACCAAAACCTCCCCTCTTATCTTAATGAAATCACTTTCTACCTAATTAGATTTTAGGTAATCTCTAAGAGACCAATGAGACACTACCACCTCACCACCTAATCCCTTTTGTTTCCAGAGAAGTGCTATGTCCATAATATTTTCACAACAAATCATAGGTGATTAGTTTTATTAGTTCAAATTTGAACCTAACACTAAGATTACTTTTTTGCCCCAACTATAACAACAAGTAACAACCTGCCACTTAAAATATGTTGTAAAAATATTGTGAAAATGTTGTGAACATATCATTTCTCTTTAATTTTAATTCATTTTAAAACTAATCATATCAAAATCCTAAACCCCATTTCTTCTACAAGTCCATCACACAGCATGTTGAAGTGTTTCCACATGTTCAAGCATAAAAGACAGAACATCCTTAACTCTGCAACATTTGCACCGAGCTCATCGAGTCACACGATGACTCTAGAAGTACGCCGACATAGACTTTGCTTGTCGATGGACCCGCTGACAATCACAATATCATAGAGATTTGTATGACAATAGCATATCATAGTATTGTGTACCTATTTTGTTATTCATACCCATTATTATTTTTCCAATTTAATTATACTTTCAATTCTGTCATTTAATCTTCCCCCAATTGAGTTGATATCCTAACTTTGCCACAGGTTAGATACATTCGATCCCTACTTGAAATAGTTGGGAATATTATCCTAAACTTGCTTAGAGAACACTAACTTTTCCTTTCTTTTGTTCAATGCTTTGATCTTTCCCAGGATACATTGTCTAACTTTGAAGAATTGAAATTAAATTGGGATGATACCATAAATCAGACATACGATCGATTAAAAGCACAGTTCTCATGCAAACTAAAAGTCCTAGGGCTGTACAGCAAAGATAGGTCAACAGCATTCCCTTGGGTATTTGTTCAAGGATTGTACAATCTTAAGGAACTTAACATCTTTAATTTTTTCTTGGAAGAAATTTGTCCATGTGGAATTGTCGATAACGAAGGACAATATGCTGAGATGTTCGAACGTTTGACAACTTTACATCTATCTAAAATGCCCAAGTTGATGCATTTGTGGAAGGAAAACTCTCAACAAGGTAGGGGCATTCAAAATTTGGAGTCTCTACATGTATCATATTGCGGCAGATTAAAAAATTTAGTACCATCCTCAATGTGTTTCCGAAATTTATACACTTTGAAAGTATCGGAATGTCATGGGTTGATTAGTTTAGCAACTTCCTCAACCGTCAAAAGTTTGGTCCAACTCAAAGAATTGAGTTTATTTGGATGCAAAAGAATGAGAGAAATAGTCACAAACGAGGGAGAAGGTGATGAAGCAGGAGATGAGATTTGCTTCAATCAATTGAAATATTTGTGGCTTTATGATTTACCCACACTGGGAAGCTTCTTCCACTTGGGTAATAGCACCATAAAATTCCCATCACTGGAATCTCTATATGTGGCCAGATGTCCGGAATTGAAGATCTTCTCTAATGGAGTCCTAAGCATGCAGAAGCTAGAGCGTGTTGAACTGGACGGAAACTATTGGTCGGCATACCAAAGAGGTCTGTTTCCTGTGGAAGATGTGAATACCTTCATAAAAAGATGTTGGGAGAAAAACAATGATCCATGCTTAAGACAACTATTCACTCAGAAGGTATGTTGACTATGTTCTCACGTTTTTATTTTATGTAATTCTTAAAAGCATTTTTGTTGGAGTTTAACACAAGGAAAGTGACATGATGGGGACCCAATGGTCACATATCCTAAATTCCAAGGTAACATAACGTTAATAATATATAATATGTATAACATTTGCAATTGTTAGCGTGCGTTTGGCATGGCTTAATTTTGTCAACTTATTTTATTATTCAGCTTATTTTTGCTATTATTTATGGGTCTTACAATATTTTTTGATACTATTTATGAGTTCCATTGTACTATTTCAGCTAACATTTACCTTTATTTACAGTACTTTCTAAAAAAAATTTCAATTTCAACAAAATAAGTAGATTTCAAACAGACCCTTAATAATCTTTTTCACTACTGGTCGTTAAAAGGTGCAATGCACTGGAACGTGAATTCAACTAGTTTTAAATTAGTTTATTTAATATTGATTTAGTTTATACATTAAAACAAAAGTGAATTCAACTAGTTTTAAATTAAAAGAAAAAAAGAAAAAGTTATTGACAAACACACGTGTCACTTTGGCAATCATTTTTAGAAGGCTTTTGGTGGAATAATTTGCTTCCGCTGCCATGTATTATGCTTTTGGTTTCTTGGCAAGTTTAATCCAAATAAATAAGCTATACATTTATTAATTTTTCATATATTCATCGACAGACATGCACATATGGTGTACATTTTTTTTCTTTATTTTATAAGTGTGGGAGTTTTGTTCTCATACTTACCATCTAGTTGACATAAATAAATTTCCATTTTATATAAGAACTCATTTTTCTTCTAAGATGATGAAATGCTCATTTCTCCTATATATAATAGCAAAATGATGAGATTTTTTTACACAAGCATATCTCACTCGTTTACACTGATATAGAAACACTAATTTAACCTCTCTTTTTTTTGGGGGGGGGGGGGTGTTTGGCCAAAAAAAAATCTTCTTATTTTTGTTCTTGAGGAATTTGGTTAGAAAAGACTTGATATTAATTTGTTCTTGTGCTTGTTGGATCTTCTGACTTAGGTATTAATTGCATTTATTATTGTATATAAGAATGAGATTGTTGATTAGATCTTGATCTAGTGTTATGTTGTTTTGGGATTAATTTTCTTTTTCATCTCTTTATTTCTTTTGGATTAGTTTTTGTTTGGGGCATTAATTTGAACCTCTTTTATTGTAGACCAATGCAAGCACAAGTGAGGCCGGAGAGGAAAATGATGTTGATGACTTGGAGGATGACTCAATGTAAGATTCAAGTAATGGGAGACAGGAAAACGTTGGTGATAGCTTTGGAGGATGACTCATTAAGATTCAAGTGAAAATGGAGAGAAAAATACTTAAAATGACTTCAAGAATGACTCAAAGGAAGATTGATCTTATAATTTATTAATGATTCATTTCTAGAATAATATAGCTTTTATTGTTTAACGAGTGATGTAGTGCTTTTTGTTTTTGGTTGTGATGTTAGAGTTGTAGACATTATTGGATGGATCAAAAAGTTCACCTTAATGTATTGGTGTGTTACGGATAAGGATGAGACTCATAGACTCATAGTAGCTTGGTCATGGGGCTTTGGAGCTAAGACAAGGCTATTATATTGTCCAAGAAATCATATGAAATTTTATTAGTGAAACTATAGTCTCGTAGACAAATTGATGGATTGCTTTAATCAAGTAGTGAATTTTGTACTCATCCTTGCTCATCTCTAAGAGGTGAAAACCATATAGCAGGATCCCTAGCTCATATCTAAGGAGTTAAAAACAAATATTCAGCTAAAAAAAAAAAGTAGAAGTGAAAAACAAATACTAGCCTACCGTTTAGTTTGTGTTGGTGAGGTTCTAAGTTATCTTATATTTGCTTTGCTAATAATCTTGCTTAGTATGTTTATATATATTTATTTATTTATGTTAGATGAAGTTACTGGGGATCATACCTTAGACTTTGAGACACAACAAAGGTTGATCGAGGTGCTGTTAGGCCAAAAAAAACAAGTGTGAGAATTGAGTTAAGCTGTTAGGATGTGAATTTAATCATTGGTCTCAGTGAATCCCATGTTAAAAAAAATGGTTAAGTAGTACAGGTAGAGGCCACCCCATTCAATTAAGTTGGTTTTGATGCCTAATATTATCCCAAGTTTGTACCCTATCTTCTTATTACTTAAATAATTGGTCTTTACACTCTTAATCAAGATGAAAATAGCAAAATTTCTAAGAACATAATGTTTTAAATGACACAGAAGAGTGCCAAATTTGAATACAATGTAACAAGGCCTTTAGTAGGCATATCGCTACTCAATGCTGATACAACACAAATAGTGAAACACTTACCTGTAACACATTTTTCCTTTTACTAACAACCTAGCTATATATTAAATATGTGTTTAATATTTGTACTCACACAATGCAATGAGACCTTCTATAAAAATAGGCAAACGCAAATCCCTATTTATAGGCTCCTCAACTCCAAAATTTATCTCTTAGTGGAGTGGTCCTCTCACAAACATGTGGCCTCATGGATGGAGCTATATATGGACTAGGTGGGGTAATGGCATCCTAAAGTTTTTTTTTTTTTTTTTAATAAATATTAGTATATTAATAGGTACTAAGTTTAGCAATTTTGTTCAATAAAATTAATTCTTTTAAGGGTAATTGTTATATCCGCAAACTTTTTTACAACATTTTTATAAACTATTGAGTTAACAAATTTTTATTGGTTTGCACACTTGCATCATTTTTTACTTACCAATAACCACTCACCACATTATCAATTTGTAAAAATTTTGTAGTCTTATCATTTTCCACTTTTTAAAAGGCATAAAAAATTAATATATTAAATCTAAAACAAAATATACAAGCCCAAAAAAATTAGTCCAACAAAAAAATTACCAATAATAAAGCTAAAAAATATTAAGCCCAATCAACATATTTTACCCAAAATAAACAACTTGGCCCTTCAAAAAGTTTTAAACAAAAATCCTTAGTGGTAAAGTAGTAGAATCAAAGGCTGGAGACGCTGCACACAACAAGCAGCAGAGCCACTCCCTAACTTCAAGTTCTGACTCTATCCCTGTATGGGCGTACACCATGACAACGACACTTGCCTTAAGAATGAGTGCACCCAAATCCCTATTTAGTCCCTTCCTTATTCATTGATATGGTATTTGTTCTTGTAATATTTTTTGAAACTAATCTGTGAAGATGTAGAGATGCTATTGCAACCATATTGACTTGAATTAATTAATAAAACCCTAAAACTTATTGTAGCATTTTTTTCCTAAAAATACAATTTCAAGTGATAAGAGTACATAAGTTGGCAACTTGGCAATGCAGTGGCAGTGGAAGATTGGAAACTAAAAATGAAGCAAAGGCACGTGCTAGCAGCAGCCCTCAGAAGCAAGTAGAATGGGGTAATTTCACCTTGAGGTAGAGATCACTGGCAACTTCATGTTCTTCCAAAAACAGCAACCATAGAAACTAGTTGGTTAGTCAAATTGAATGAAAGTTAAAAGGCAGAATCAATAAAGATTTTAGGATTTTAGTTTGAAGAGTTATCTTGAACTTGTCTTGTGTAATGAAATTGAAAGGAGCACTATCATTCGAATTGATGGAAAAATACATGTTTGTATCCACTACAACAAAATGTATTTTCAGTGACGAAAAAATTTGTCACTAAAAGTCCAGTTTTTCATCACTAAGGACCTTTAGTGACGAAATTGGACTTTTAGTGACGAAACTCATTTCGTCACTGAAACCCCGCCACTAAAAGTCCTAGTGACGAAAAATTTCGTCACTAAAAGTCCGATTTGATTTTAAAAAAAAAAAAAAAAAAAAAAAAAAAAAAACTTTTAGCGATGAAAACGTTACATCACTAAATGTTTTCCTTGCTAAAAACACTATTTAGTGACGAAAATATTTCGTCACTAAAAACACTTTAGTTTATTAAATCATATTTAGTGACGAATAGTTTCGTCACTAAAACTATGTTCGGGTACATATAGTGACGAACTAAAACTATTTTTAAGAAAATCCAGGCACATATAGCGACGAAAAGTTTCGTCACTAAAACCATTTCTTACAAAATTTTGCTACATTTAGCGACGAAATATTTCGTCACTAAAACAATTTTTTGTTGCTATATTTGTGACAAAAAAATTCGTCGCTAAAACTTATTTTCTGTTTTTATTTTTTTCATGGCTTTGATATTAACCTGTAATCTGTCATTACACTATTAAAACCTTACATTTGAATAACACATTTATCTCAACAACACATTTATAAAAAAATATCCATTCATTCCACAAGTAAAAAATAGAACAAGTATCCAATTTAAACTCCTTCCATACAATAATTGTTTGCAATACATACAAATTACAATAACTCTACCTAAACCCTATTTTAGAACTAACGGAAGATGTCCTCATATGTCTTCAAGTAATGCCAAAAGTAAATCCCCTAAAAGCCACCAATAAGAAATCTGCACAAATATAAAAACAATACTACATTAAAATCGTAAAATAAAAACATTAACTATGTTATAAGAAACATTTCTAACAATGCATTAAAAGTAGTCACAACAATAAATTAAAATCACAACTCCTAATGTATTAGTTGTAGAAAGCAAATATAGATTTTCAAGTGTAAGATAATACAATTAGTTTCAAATAATGCATCAAAAAAGTAATCACACCATGTAGTGTGGGTCAATTGCTAAAATAAAGTACTAACCAAAAAGTGTTTTAACTTGAAGTTGAACCACCCCCATAGATAAGAGCA
Source organism: Notholithocarpus densiflorus (assembly GCA_030021035.2). Classification (NCBI taxonomy): domain Eukaryota; kingdom Viridiplantae; phylum Streptophyta; class Magnoliopsida; order Fagales; family Fagaceae; genus Notholithocarpus; species Notholithocarpus densiflorus. Next base: position 8,744 of record JARYZH020002922.1, read on the forward strand.
TCATCATAACCCTTACTCCTCAAAAAGTTAAGAATATTCTTTTGGACCTCTTCTTGCTTAGCTCGCGCCTCTTGGTCCCTAGCTCGCTCCTCTTGATCCTTAGCTCGCTCCTCTTTGAGCTCAATTATCTCATTTTCCAACCGTTGGATATATAGAGTTTTATAAGTTTTTAACTAAAATTTACTTACTTTGCTCAAGCTAATCTTACAACTTTTAGAAAAAAATCCAAAGTTATTGCAAACAATGTGTAATTAGCCTGCAAAAGAAAAGCTAAATTTATAAGTACTTCAGTCTTGAAAATGATCCTCTCATAAAATACTACACAAACTCATAGCTTACACATGTAATTCAGGTAGTGCTTACTACTCATAGCTTACACATGTAATACAGGTAGTGCTTATTACCTAGCTTCAATGGCTTGATCATTAACTGATACTATTTTGGAAGAGGTTTATTAAAAATACTACCATGCACACATCAGTGACATACACATCTCTTAAAGCCAAAACTAGCAATTTATCTTCAACAAAATCTGCACCAACAAACTAGAAAATAAACCACGAGGCAAATGAACCAAATAGAAAATAAACCACGAGGCAAATGAACCAACCAGAAATCCACAATGCGTGACTATTCATTTTAACTTCAGCTACATAATACATCAGCACTAGTTGTTTGTGCCAAATGAACCAACTAGGCAGTCAACATTCATTCAATGAAGCAAATACCAATAACTTGCCACCAAATACTCCAACTACAACGTACAAAATGAATGTCATAAAAAGCATGCTGTACAATGGAATCCTATTGACTTTGATTTTGAAACCAAACACGCAAATGGAATTCTATCAACCATCTTTTTCATTATACCCTTTTCCAAAGGGTAAAATCCAAGTCCAAAATCACATCCTCAAATCTAAAATACTAGGAAAAAAATAGGACAAACAAATCCAAGCACTTGCTTCAATCAACTCTACAAAACAATAAACACCAAAGCTACCTCTTTCACATCAATTTCACCCTCGCCATCCTTACAAAAACTTCAACAACAACAACAACGCATAGTAATCCAATCTCCCCCACCTCATAATCAATATTTACACAATTTAATTTGATTCTTATTAACTAAAATTCCAAACAGCATCCATTCCAGAAACAGTCCATATCCATTTCGAAAACAAAAATCCCAAGTGAGAAATCAACATAAACAAAACATAAAAAGGCTTTTAATTCTAAAAAACATCCAAACAAATTTTATTTTCAATCTATACAAAACCCAAAACTTAAAACAACCCTTACAAAATCACCACTTTCCAATTACCCTCATAAAACCTTCAACGACAACAATAGCAACACACATAACAATCCAACATTCCCACCTTGTAAACAATAACAGTTACACAATTTAATTCTTATCAACATCAAATTCAGTATATCTTTTGATTCCATGTCAACAACAACAACAACTCATATCCATTTCAATAACTATATTACACAAATTTTGAAGAATGACAAAGCCAGCAATTAAAATAAATAAAATAAAAAGAAACAGAGAAGTCAGGGGGCTTACATAGTTCCCAGAATTTTTTTTTTTTTTTTGAAAATTAAAATAAATAAAATAAAAAGAAATAGAGAAGTCAAGGGGCTTACACGCAAGAGTCCGAATGGGTGCCAGAGCTTAGATCGTTGCGAATGGGTGTGTATCGGCGATGGTTGCCAGAACCGTCGCGAATGAGTGCGTAACGACGTTGGAGGCCGAACCGTCGCGAATGGGTTGGGCTTGTGGTTATCGGCGTTGACGACTTCAAAACCGTCGCGAATGGGTTGGGTATGTGGTTATCGACGACGGTTGGCTTCCTTCAAATCGGCGACGGTTGGCTTTCTTCAAATCGGTGATGGTTGGCTCTTAACGGAGCTTAATCGGCGACGGATGGAGATTATCGGCGATGGATGGAGATTATCGGCAACGGTTGGCTCTTAACGGAGCTTAATTGGCAACGGATGGAGATTATCGGCGATGGTTGGCTCTTAACGGAGCTTAATCGGCGACAGATGGAGATTATCGGCGACGGATGGAGATTATCGGCGACGGTTGGCTCTTAAAAGAGCTTAATCGGCGACAGTTTGCTCTTAAAAATCTGGGTTTTTTTGGAGCTTATCGTCGAGCTTGGTTTTTTCTTTTTTTGACTGAAATGAGCTCGGTTAGCTGGGTATTGAAATGAGCTGGTGTGATGTACTAATGGGAGTATTTATATTGAAGTCTTTAGCAACGAATTGTTTCGTCGCTATTGCTTCCTCTTCATCGCAAAAGATATTAGGCTTTTAAGTTTTTAGTGATGAAGGTCAATTTCGTCACTAAAAAACCTAGATTTTGTAAATATTTTTAGAGAAGAAATTCATATTTCGTCTCTGTAGCATACTTTTAGTGACGAATTGTGATTTCGTCACTAAAACAATGATGTGCAAAACTATTATCATTTTTAGTGACGACTATTTTTCGTTGCTAACTCTTCCTTATAGCGACGAAAATATTTTCGTCACTAATACTATCCACAGAAATACCTACAGTTACGAAATATTTCGTCACTAAAAATTTCAACCTTTACTGACGAAATATTTCATCACTATAGATTAATTTAGCTCACGCCAAAGTTTCCCTCCACTAACACCCATTTTTCAGATCACAATAGCGACAAAAAATAATTTTCATCACTAAATGATATAATTTTTTTCATTATTAGTGATGAAATTCATATTTCATCGCTAAAGCTGTATTTTTAGCGATGAAAAATATTTCCTCACTAATTTTCTTCGCTAAAAATACATTTTGTTGTAGTGATCGCATACTAAACATACGCAACGGAAAATTAACGGATCTATTTCATTCGCAATTAATAACATGTACTATGTAAGTTTCAGAATATAAGAACAAGAGAGTGTACCTTGGTATGGTGAATTTCAAAACAAAGATTAGAAGTACTCGGAAACACTTTTAATCTTCACTCCAATTCCACTAACGCCCAAGAAGTGTAGTCTCTCAATCAATTTCTATGAATGTTGTTCAAGGGAGAATTAGAGAGTGTCCAACACTCACATACAAACCATTTCATTCACTTACAAAATTCTATATGTTTCTCTCCTTATAATTGATTATCTAATTGGACTAGCCTCTTAGGCCATTCCTATTGGGGTTTAGTATGTGGCTTGGAGTGGGACCAAAAGGGAACAAATAAGACACTAGCTTTAATGGGCCTTGGGTTTTTCTGTCAACTCTTGACAAGTCCAAAGTTACCATTAATTATATTTAATACCACTATATAAATATAATTGCACTCTAGGCCTTATTAATAAATTATATCCCAAGACTTTATTGTACCTGCAACCCCTTCATAAAATATTTATAGTAATACAAAATCATGAATGTAGACTGCCACTTTGTAGATTACTATATTTTAATGCTTGAGTATCCGGTTTAACTATTTATGTTATTCATCATATATTTATGAAATCCAATTCTATAAATATATACTTTAGTAATTTCTTACTAAAGTGGTTAGGCCTAACACTTTGAATAACCGTACACATTAAACTTATTTCAAGGGAATATTCTATATCTCCATTAAGAGACTATGAATTCCATCTTGAGAATATATGTTCCATCAACACTAAATGTGGCTGTCCAACATATTGAGATTTTGACCGTTACTTTAGATCTCACTCTTGATATATTAAAGCAACCTACACTTGATGATCAGGTCTATTATTCTCTCAGGATTAAGAGTTTATGTAAATAGAAGTCGTGAGATTTATTATTCAATTGATAGTCGCTAGAAGAATAATAAATCTCACAACGGTTCAGTTCAATATGTCTTAACTCTTAAATCATATCAACATATCAACTAGAAGTCTCCACTTCCATGATCAAGACAAATCATCTTAGTTAATATGTTATAGTCTTCGCAGATGAAATGCCCAATTTCATCACCGACTACGAATTACAATTCTGAGTTTACAAAGAACTTGTGACTTATATCTTCTGTAACTAAATCACATAAATCACATACTATGCATCTCATGGACTATATGATAATGTCCGAATATTCATGTTACCATTATTTTAGATAATAATAAAACAACTTTATTAAACATAATATTAAGTCATACATAATGTCACACATAATGTCATACATAATATCATACATAGCATCATACAATAGGATTTAAGGGCATTAATCCTAACATGAATTTGGGTTTAAGATTCAATGGTAGTGATGTTGAAGGGCACTCAT
>JARYZH020002923.1:0-13028 GCA_030021035.2 Notholithocarpus densiflorus
TACACTTTAGAATTTATTTTTTAATTAAGTTTTTAGTTCAACTTTTATCCGATATATCTCTCCAACTCTCCACCCGATAAGAGCTTCTTCTTCTTGCTCCAACTTACCTGCATACATTAGAAACTAGCGCTACATACATCAGAAACTATCGCTGCATAAGCTAAACAGACTACTCCTCGAACCAATCACTCAAGAGTTGACCAAAATTTTGCAAGTAATATTTGCTTTATGCAAGCGTTGAAGCACTTGTGCTGCATCTGTTTCAAAGTTGCATTAAAAACACCAGTATCCAGGGCAATTGCTTTGGACGCAGCCATGAGAGATGAGGCTACTAAAATTGGGACCCTTGGTTGCCTTCGTGTGGACCCCGAAATTATATGACCAAAATCGTCTCTCATTATTATTCCTAGTATAAGCTCCATATGTATAATCAATAGCTTTAATAGCCCAGTTGAATTATACCGATTTGGAGATGGAGTTTGCCATCTAAAAGCACTAGCATTTGCGGATGCCCAAAAGAAAAAACAAAAAAACAAATTTTGTATCCTCAAACAGTGCTTTATGTATTTTACTAACCCATTTTACTATTCACCTTATATCTTAATTTTTATTTTTACATATAACCCAATAAAATAATATAAACTACCTAATAATTTTTTTTTTTAAAGTACTATTCTCTCTCTTTTTCCTCCCACTCTCTTTTTCTCTTCGCACACAACCACAAGATTAAAATAATACTTTTTCTTTACAACCTATGAATAGTAAGATTGCATTTATGCAACCATACTGCTCATAGGTTTCAAATTTTTTTAAGTTTACAAACCCAGATGGAGTGAGTTTTGGGTGTCTTGGGTTGTAAAAATAGCAATTGGGGGGCTTTTACACCTCCCAATACTAGTGCTCTAACTTCAAATGGACTGGATTCAATCCAACTCTACCATTTAGAATGGTCCAACTATGTCATGTGAAGTAGCAAGGAAATCGACCAACAAGCATTTTGGCTCAATATGCCAAAGGAATTAATACTTATGAAACTTGGATTGAAGAAAATTCTACTTTATAATGAAAGTTACAGTATTCTTATAAAAAAAGGGTATGTGTACAAATGCCTATTTGATAATGGCTATACGTAATTGTGACTAGACTAGACATGCTTGTATCCTTGTGTTTTATGGTTTTTATTAGAATTGGTAATAACTGGTATATGCCTAAACCTAATTTTGTTTATCTTTCTTTTTACTATAAGCAATGAGAGGCATTATTGTAAAAGTGTCCTTGTTTAGTTAACTAGACATATTCGATATAATAAATGTAGTAATAGACATGTAATCTTGATCATTATTTAATAAGTCATGACACTATTGCGCACCCTCGGCGATAGTCACTCCATAAGTATAAGTGCTTATAGGGTATGGGGGTAAGGGCCGGGGTTTCAAGTCTCTAGAATAGAGTTTTACACACATTTACACTTAAATTAGGTTAAAGTAGAATTTATTTTCTAAATTAAAAAAAAAAAAAAAATATATATATATATATAAAGTCATAACTAAGGTTATAATTGAGTACTGACAAGTAGTGAATTGTTGAACCTAACTCAACAATAATAAAAAAATTGTTCAAAATTGACTCGAACACAAGTCAAGCCTACACACAACGTTTGAACTCAATCTTGTCAAAAAAAAAATCCAAAAGCTTAAGCTTAGCTTGACAAGATTTGATTCATTACTTATGTTGAGCTCAAGCTCTATATTGAGCTTAAAAATCAAGCTCTTGAATTGGAGCTCAAACACAATCTTGGTATCAAGCTCATGCACTCAAATTACAATGAAATTGTAATCCTGATTTCCCAATGCATTGTTTATTATTATTAACAATTGTTCAACTTACAATATTACCGAACTGACATTATTATTATATATTGATAAGTGCATATGCCTACACTTATATTGTTATTTTTACATTAACTTTAAAATTTGGTACATAAATCAAATAAACTGAATAGATTAAAAAAAATTATAGAAAATAGTCTCTGGGATTATATATGATATAACACCCTAAAGGGACCTTGCCAATATTCTTCATCAGCTCCGAGACCTAGTCTAAAAAACCTAATCAATAATATTATAAAGATTATGAAGCATCTTTGAAAATATAACCGGATTAGGTAGTGTATAAAGGATCATAAATTAATAGAAGAAAAGACAGATCTATAGGAATATATATTGATAATTCAGTTATAGAGATAGTTAAGTAGAATTATCATGAGTTTTAGTTAGTTCAACTGGTAAAATTTTTTATGGTTGAGTAAGAAGTCCGAGGTCAAAGGTTGAAACTCTCTTAAAAAAAAAAAAAAAAAAAAAAAACTGATTTTTGATGTTGATTGTAATTGTAGTCCTCCCCTGGAATTATTATTATTTGTCAATTGGGTATTCCAAATTACGTGGTTTAGGGGCTATAAACTTGTCAGTCATTGATAAAATACTGTATTGAATCATTGATCACTATGGTCCACTTCGTTCCTTTTCTTTTTTTTTTTTTCATTTTTTTTTTTTTCATATCATTTCAAGAAATATAATTCATTCCACTCTGAAATTTGAATAATTGGATCAAGGTTCCTCAGAATAGGTCAAGATCCCAGTTGAAAATAGGGAGCGACAAGCCCAATTGAACATTTTCCCAGTTTCGGGGGCCCGCCCCGTGGGAGTGGATATGAGATACACGGGGCACTAATTTTTTAAGTAAATGGAAAACATAACAAGGAGAAACAGTTTGTGGTCTCTTAGGTGAGCAGGGGAAGAAGCCTTTATGTGAGGTCTTCCATTCCATAGGCCATAGCTGATATCTAGATTTGAGAATAGTAAAGAAGATGAAAAAGTGAGAAATAGGGAATGAAAGATTTGAGTGTAAAATTGTGAATTAGTCGAAGACAGATTTTTAGAAAAGGAAAATGAATTTTTTTTTTTTTTTTTTGAGAAAGAAGACATCAGACTTTATTGAACCAGAGGGGCCAAATCAACCTGAACAAGATGATGGATGGTAGGAGGAACTTCTTCCATCCAAATTACACACTCTGCTAAATTTATAGCTAACTTAGCCAAACCATGTGCCACTTGTTGCCCTCTCTCTTTATATGAGAGTAGGACACTTCTGAGAAATTTCCTGCTAATGAAAAAGCATCCCTGATCAACAAACCATAAGCAGCCAGCCCCACAACTTTCATTTTCAGAGCTTGCGTCACTATGAATGAGTCACCTTCCATTATAACATTATCAAGACCAATGTCAGTAGCAAACTCAAGAGCACGGGAAGCAGCCAGAGCCTCAATCTCCACTGCTTTGAGAGCTTGGTTCAGCGGTTGGGCCAAAGATACGATCACTAGGCCGTCTCCATTACGAATAACCACACCAATACCTGACTTGTTAGTGTCGGAACAGAGTGCTCCATCATACTTAATCTTGAAAACTATTAAAATTTCTACTGCCCATGCTACAACGTACAACTAGATATTTTAGACTAGCATGACATTGTTGAATATATTGTAAATATCTAGTCTTGTAGATATTTGTCACATAGAATATCTTGTAGATATTATCTTGTAGATATTAGTTTAGTAGTTTTATACTTACTTAGTTTAGGCCACTTGTCATTTGTATTGGCTGATTGTATAGCTTGACTTGGTCCTCTGTTTCTGATATATAAAAGGAACAGAGTCAGTTATTTTAATATATGAAACCATTCACACAGAAGCTCTAGAAGATTCACTTTCTCTCTTCTCTCTGCATGCTTTCCTTCACGTCTCTGCATGCTTTCCTTCATTGTTGATCCTTCTTCGAGCTTGGATTCTTGATTTCAACATGGTATCAGAGCCGAACTAGATCAGAATCTTCATTCTTGGTACACTCTGTATTTGCTAGTTCAATTCCTCGTTCAATTCTTTCTCTTCTTTGTGCATTTTTTCAGATCGAGTAGAAATTTCTTTGTATTTTCTCTTGATTTGCGCACAATTTTCTTTCCCCTATGTTTTGATTTTCTTTGCAATTCTTAGCAAATTAAAATCAGAAATTAGGGTTTCAATAATTGAATTTCACTTGGATCTTGATTTGATCGTTGAAAATTCAATTCTCGATTCTTATAATAGAGACTTAGGGTTTCTATGATTGAATTCATTTTCTAAATCTTCAATTCTTCAAAGATTTACATACAATTCTTGGTTCAATTCTCATTCTGAGAATCTTGAATCTTTCGTTACTGTTCTTATTGAATTCTGAGATTTTTTTGAGGCCTTCGTTGTTGTTCTTGTTGAATTCTGATTTGGAATTCATCATTATTTGCTGTGGAGTATTTGTTCCTGGCCTTGTTTGTAGTTCATCAATTCTTAATCTTTGATCTGAAGAAATGAGTGATAGCACTCCAAGAACCACAGCCACAGTTCCAACCATTCAGCCATGGGAAAACTCTTCCAGCCCATATTTCTTGTCAAACAGTGACAATCCTGGTGTATCATTGGTTGTGCAACATCTCACTGAGGAGAACTACAGCACTTGGAGTAGGGCTGTTCTCATAGCTTTGGATGCCAAATCCAAAATAGGTTTCATTGATGGTTCTCTGTTGAAGCCTCAATCTGTGGATCATCCTTTTTACACTGCTTGGTGCAAATGCAACAGCACTGTTCTAGCCTGGCTATTCAATTCTGTGTCTAAGGATCTTCAACCAAGTGTGGTTTATTTCAAAACAGCTAGGGAAGTTTGGTTGGACTTGCAACACAGATTCTCTCAAGGCAATGGACCACGCATCTTTGAGTTAAGACAAGAAATTTGCTCCTTAGCACAAGAAGATTTGAGCATCAGTAGCTATTACACCAAGTTTAAGTCACTGTGGCAAGAACTTTCAGATTATAGGACTTGCTCCTGTGGTCATCAGGCTGAAGATTGTGTTATGTCTTTTTTGATGGGGCTTAATGAAACTTATACCACAGTTAGAGGGCAGATTCTACTGATGGATCCCATTCCTCCCATGGGTAAGGTGTTTTCTCTCTTGATTCAAGATGAGAAACAAAGAAAGGTTGGCAAGAAGAATACTATTGAGTCTTCTGCTCTAGCAGTCAAGACCAATGGTTCTAGCAGGTCATTCAACAAAGCTAAGTCTGGCAGACCACAATGCACTCATTGTGGTGTTTTAGGCCATGTTGTTGACAAATGCTACAAGCTTCACGGATACCCCCCTGGTTACAAGTTCAAAAACAAGGTTCCACAAGCAGCTTCTTTTGCCAATAATGTTGTAACAGCTGATGCTTCTCTTGATGAAAGTGTCAACTTAACCCGATCCGAGTATCAACAATTACTTGGCTTGCTGAATTTTCACAATCACTTTGGTACACAAGCAACACCAGGAGGAGGTTCTAACACACACCAAGTTGCCAACATCATCACTCAGCCTACTCAGTCTTCCTTTGCTCTTCAGGGACATGAGGTTTCAGGTATTTGGTCAGCTCCTTCTTTAGAATATTCTATTTTTTCTTCCAGTACAGTCACAACTCACATTAGTTCCAGTGACTGGATTTTAGATAGTGGTGCTACAGACCATATGATTCATTCCATCCAATTCTTTACTTCCATTACCTCCATAGTTCACATCTCTGTTAGATTGCCCAATGGTGACATGGCTAAGGTTTCACATATTGGAACTGTTCAAGTTTCTCCCACTTTGCTATTAGAAAATGTGCTTTGCATTCCCACATTCTCTTTCAATTTAATCTCCATTAGTAAACTGACTCAATCCTCTTCTTGTTGTTGCATCTTCCTCTCACAATTTTGTCTTATTCAGGACTTACAGCACTGGAAGATGATTGGGTTGGGTAAAAAGCAAGGTGGGCTCTATACATTACAAAGAAGTCATTCTACTGCTTCATTACCTGAATCCGTGTCTACTGTACTTGCTAAACTTTCTAAAATTTCTTCCTTTTGTTTCAATTCTTGTACATCTGATGTTGATAACACTAGCCTATGGCATTGTAGGTTAGGTCACCCTTCCCCACAAAGATTAGTCTTGTTGCATTCTCTTGTACCAGATGTCATTAATTGCAATATCAATAAAACTTTTGACTGTTCTGTTTGTCCTCTAGCCAAGCAAAAAAGGTTGCCTTTTCCTGCATCTATTTCTTCTTCTTCTTCTTGTTTTGATCTGATTCATGCTGACATTTGGGGCCCCTATTCTACTCCTTCTTTAAATGGCTCCAAGTATTTCCTTACTTTGGTAGATGATTATAGTAGGTGTACTTGGGTCTACTTAATGAAACACAAGTCTGAGACTTCATGCTTAATTCAAACCTTTTATAATATGATTTTTACACAATTTAAGGTTCCTATTAAGATGCTTAGATCTGATAATGGACCTGAGTTTGCTTTAAACTCCTTTTATGCTTCTAAAGGTATCATACATCAGCTTAGTTGTGTGGAAACACCACAGCAAAACTCAGTGGTTGAAAGGAAGCATCAGCATCTTCTTGCTGTTGCTAGAGCTTTGAGATTTCAAGCTAATCTTCCTTTGAAGTTTTGGGGTGATTGTGTTCTCACTGCAACTTACCTGATTAATAGAATTCCTAGTCCTATTTTGCATGATCTCACTCCATTTCAAATCTTGCTAGGTAAGCCTCCTTCATATATTCATCTTAAATCTTTTGGATGCCTTTGTTATGCTTCTACCTTGGCTAGAGACAGGTCTAAATTTGATCCCAGGGCCAAGGCTTGTATTTTTCTTGGTTATCCTTTTGGTACCAAAGGATACAAGCTTTATGATTTGGCTTCTAGGACTTGTTTTGTCTCCAGGGATGTTGTCTTCAAAGAGTCCTGTTTTCCTTTTAAACATTGGACTTCTAAATCCAACCCCATTCTTTCTTTAACACCCTCTGATTCAGTCTTTCCATCCCAATCTGTTCTGCCTGAATCTCGTTCATCACCTGTTTCTGCAGAATCTTTCACTCTTCCTGTTTCTGCAGAATTCACTCCTGCTTTTACCACAGACATTGCAACCCCTCCTGATGAGTTTCCAGATCTTGTGTCACCTCTTTCTACCTTAGAGCAACCTCATTCCGATCCTACTTTACCTGTGCTTCCCACTTCTGTTTCTCCTCATTTACCTCAGCCTCAAAGAAAATCTTCTAGACCTCACAAAGCACCCTCTTATCTCCTTGATTATCATTGCAATCTAGCTTCTTCACATGTGTTGGCTTCGGCTTCACTTACTCAACCTCTTGATTCCAGTGCTTCTGCTCCTTCAGGTATTCTCTACCCCATTTCATCCACTTTGACTTATGATAAACTTTCTACTTGTCATAGAGCTTTTGCCATTTCCCTTTCTGTTTCTAAGGATGCTACAACGTACAACTAGATATTTTAGACTAGCATGACATTGTTGAATATATTGTAAATATCTAGTCTTGTAGATATTTGTCACATAGAATATCTTGTAGATATTATCTTGTAGATATTAGTTTAGTAGTTTTATACTTACTTAGTTTAGGCCACTTGTCATTTGTATTGGCTGATTGTATAGCTTGACTTGGTCCTCTGTTTCTGATATATAAAAGGAACAGAGTCAGTTATTTTAATATATGAAACCATTCACACAGAAGCTCTAGAAGATTCACTTTCTCTCTTCTCTCTGCATGCTTTCCTTCACGTCTCTGCATGCTTTCCTTCATTGTTGATCCTTCTTCGAGCTTGGATTCTTGATTTCAACAAAAACATTATGCGCAGGGGGAGACCAAGAGGTCCATTGCTGTCTCTGTCGAGGATGAGCTACAGGTTTAATTGCTTTGAACTCATTGAACCTGTCCTTTGCAAACTGAGCCAACTGGGTTGTGGAACAACAAGACTGCTGGGTCCTCAATTGATTCCGTTGAGTCCAAATGGACCAAACAAACATAGCAAACAAATCCAGAGCTTTGTCATTATTAATAATCCAAGCCATAAGCTCACCAAAGCACTAGAAAGAGGTATGAGCCCGAAACCTCCACAACCCCATCGCTCCCCAAACCCCATCAAGCTCAGCACAGCTCCACACCGCGTGAAGAATATCTTCACTACCACCAAAACATCTGTCAGAGGAATGGTCATTAATAATTTGCCGTCGAACTAAATTCCTTTTAGTAGGGAGGGAATTTTTACAGGCTCTCCAAATAAGGTGTTTTACTTTGTTTGGGACATCAAGAGACCAGACTGCCTTCCACAAGCCTTTTTCATAATCTGGAGGTTCTTCAAGCCGATTGAAGTCCACCTCTTCTCTCAGAAACCGATACCCCAGTTTGCATGAGTACTGTCCATTTGGAGACAAAGGCCAGAAAAGAGAGTCATCAGCCTCAAACCGGGACAGAGGGATCTTTTTGATAAGTTCAGCCTCCTGAGGGATAAATATACCATCAATCATCTCTTCATTCCAGCTTCTAGTATCAGCATTAATCAGGCACTCAACAGTCGCCTCCTCCATAAACTCCAACACTGGGGAAGAAACTCTAGTTGGATGTTTAATTGGCAGCCAATGGTGCTACCAAATCTTAATGGATCTGCCATTGCCAACCCTCCAGCACGCTCCCACTAAGATGACATCCCTTCCTCTAAAAATGCTTCTCCAAGCGTAAGAACCCGAAGCCGAGTCCTGAGCATCTAAAATGGAACAATGGGGAAAGAATTTGGCCTTGAAAACCTTATAGAAAAGTGATTCCCTATTATTCAACGGTCTCCAAGCTTGCTTTGCCAAAAGTGCATCATTAAAATGAATTAGGTCTCTAAAGCCTAAGCCACCTACCAGCTTTGATTTGGTAAGAGCATCCCATCGCATCTAATGGACTTTTCTTCGATCTCCACGCTGCCCCCACCAAAACTTCTTGACTATAGCTTCGATCTCATGACAAAGGCCCAAAGGGAGCTTAAAACACCCCATAGCAAAGGTCGGAATGGCTTGGATTACTGCCTTGATTAAAACTTTCCTCCCAGCTTGTGACAAAAGCTTACCTTCCCAACCTTGCAGCTTTCTCCAAACACTCTCCTTGATGTAATTGAAACTAGCCTTCTTACCTCTTCCCACCAAAGATGGAAGCCCAAGGTATTTTTCATAGAACCTGATTTCTTGAACTCCTAGAAGTCCTTTGATAGTATCTTTAGTAGCTTGTGGGGTAGATTTACTAAAGAAAAGTGCTATTTTTTCCTTATTGATCTTTTGACCTAATGATTGTTCATACACCCCAAGGAGCTTTAGAATATTGCTACATTCCTCAAAATTAGCTCTACAAAATAACAAACTATCGTCTGCAAAAAAAATAGATGTGTTAGTTTAGGGCCTCTTTTGCATAGAGAGAAGCCTCTGAGATTTCCCAAGCTAGCTGCATCTTCAATCAAACCATGCAGCCCCTCCGTGCATAAGCGGAACAGGAAGGGAGAGAGGGGATCACCTTGCCTAATCCCTCTAGATGGTGTAATAAGGCCTTGGGGGGCTCTATTAATCAAAATCGCGTAAATGACAGATCTCACACAAGCCACAATTAGAGAAATCCAATTTGCACAAAAACCCATTTTCAACATGAGAGTTTCCAAGTAAGTCCATTCGACCCTATTGTAGGCCTTACTCATGTCTAACTTGAGGGCCATAAAACCTGTTTTACCAGAAGTTTGATTTTTCATGCAATGTAATGTTTCAAAAGCCACTAGGATGTTGTCTGTGATAAGCCGGTCTTTTGCAAATGCTTACTGGTGCTCAGTAATAAGGTTAGGCAGAAACTTCTTCAGCCTATTTGCTAGGACTTTTGAAAAGATTTTGTACAAAACATTACACAAACTTATTGGGCGAAATTCAGTTACCAATTCAGGACTATCAACCTTAGGGATAAGAGTAATGAAAGTGTGGTTAATGGGAGAGGGCAAAAACCTAAATTCAACCACAAGAGGACAGAGCTAGTCACATCCTTATCCACCACAGGCCAAAAATGTAGATAAAACAATGGAGGCATCCCATTTGGGCTAGGGGCTTTTAATGGCGCCATTTGTTTAATAGCATCCAAGATTTCCCATTCATGAAAAACTCCAACCAGATCAGCATTCATTACTTCTGTTACTACCTGGGGGATTTTGTCTAGTGCTCCACACTGGCTAGCCGGACAAGAGGAAGAGAAGAGCTCGGTGTAATAATTGATAAAGGCCTGACCAATATCCTCTATCTGATTCAGCCACCTCCCAGTAAGGTCTTGGATACCAAGGATTGAATTTTTTTGGAGTCTCTTAGTGGCTTTACTGTGAAAGAATTTTGTGTTGCTATCTCTTTTACTCAACCACAAAACTCTAGATCTTTGGCTCCACAGTCTAGATTCTCTATCGATCAAAACATTAACCTCGGCTTTTAATAGATGAACCTGTGAGTTGTTCCCCAATCTCATCGCTTCCAATTCTGCAGCAGCCAACGACTTCTTCTTATCTGCCAATGTCCTTCTCACATTTCCAAAGCAGTTATTATTCCACCAAGTTAGGTCATGTTCACACTTAGCTACCTTCTTTAGAATTGCACTACGAGGATCCGGACTTTCAGTACTTGTCCAGGTAGCTTCAACAGTTTCCCCACACCTATCATCTGAGAGCCACATTTCTTCGAATTTAAACACTTTCCTTTTCCCCGAAATCTCCATGCCAGACAAGTTAATATATAAAGGTAAATGATCTGAAGAGTAATAGTGTAGGTGGTGGATTTTTGTACTTGGGAATAGTAAAAACCATTTGTTCATTACCAAACCCCTATCCAAGCGTTCCCAAATAGACTGACCAGACTCAAAATGTTTGCTCCACGTGTACTTTGGACCCACAAATCCCAAATCCATAAGCCCACACTCATCAATTACGTCTCTGAATAGTTGCATCTGATTAAAACTTCTTAAAGCTCCACCCCTTTTTTCTTCTTGTCTAGTGATTTCATTGTAGTCACCGGCACACAACCAAGGAATGTTTTGGTTACTGTTCAGACTTCTGAGCTTAGCCCAAGCTTCATTCCTTTTTGCTGCATCGGGTTCACCATAAAAGCCTGTGAACCTCCATTCGTCTCTCTCATTTTTATTAATAACCGCATCAATGTAGTATCTGTGGGAGCCTACTACCTTTAAGTTTACTGAATTTTTCCAGAATAGAACCAGGCCACCCCCTCTGGTAGTTCTTGGTTCCACCCACTTTTGATCAAAATTAATGTAACTAAGTGTCCGGTCTAGCCTTGCTTCATCTGCCCATGTCTCGACTATAAACACGACAGAGGGATCTTTTACCCGTAATATACTTACAAGCTCTTTCTCTGTATGTAGATTCCCAAGCCCATGACAGTTCCAAACTAGGAGATTCATTGCATCTGGCGGAGCTGGTGACCAGCATCCGCCAATATCTCAGTTTAAGGACCATCTCCCTTGGAAACCTAACGCCTCTTGCCTGGTAACTCCGAGAGAACTCTACTATCATCTTGGTTTCTTTTCCCCAAACCAGGAATAAGCCCCTCATCTAGAAGAGATAGGCTTGTACCTACTGTCCTTACAAGCTGTGTCCACTTTCCCTGGAGAGGTGCATGGGTAGTAGAAGATTTGATATTGGTGATATCGCATAACACCTGGGGAGCTAGATTTTCCTTTTGAGTTATTGTAGTAGGTTTAGAAGGGAGCACTGGGTTTCGAATGCACATAAGGCTTTGGGGGTAGCTGTAGTTAGTAGGGGAAGCTGCCTCAGGTAAGGAGGTAACCCCCTCCACATTATTAACCGAATCAAATTTCCTAATACCTTCATCAATCTCAGCTAGTTTGGAAAGGAAAGGAGAACATTAGAAACCATCTCTAAGAAATTTGTGGGATGCAGATCCGGGGGTAAGTTGATTCCAACACTCACTTCCCCAAAAGACTTATCTTTTCCTAATGTAGTGGCTGACTCAGAATGAAAAAGAGAGTTGGAATTAGTGGTGTTACCTCCCAATTTCGTTACCAAAACGGGCTAGGGCACCGCCAAGTCTCCCTTTGGCCTGCCAACCTCTCCTGCACCTGAAGCCGCTGCCTCCCCATTTTCCTTTCCTGAGGTCTCCTGTTCAAACCACCCGGGTACATAAAAAACATTCCTACTCCTTCTTTGATAAGGAGTAGCTCTTAAGAACGAACCGAACTGTTGTTTTTCAGTTGACAATGATCCCTTACTCTGAATCCACAGTTTGCATTGTTTATCGCCGTGGTCTAGGCGACCACACCAGTAACACATGTTAGGAAGCCTCTCGTACTGAAAGCGAACCCACGATTTCTCACCATTCTCAAGTGTAATCACCCTCCCCCTACACAGAGGGAGAGATATGTCAATATTTACTCAAACCCGAAAGAAATTCCCACCATCATCCTCTGTGGACTCAGGGGACCTGTGGACCTCCCCAGCCGTGTCACACAGACTTTTCAGCCGTGTCACACAGACTTTTCGCCACCATTCTCGACATGAAGCTGAAAGGGATATCGTGCACTTGAACCTAGAACCAAGCTTTATCAAAGATCAGATCTTTAACCTGTGAACCTTCCTTGTATCTTTTCAAGACCACAAGGTGTTTGTCAAAAGTCCAAGGTTGGTTCTGAAGGATCCTTTCCACATCTTGGACATTATCAAACTCAAATAGGACTATATGGTTGCCCAGATTGCGAATCTTGAAACCATTTTGTGACCTCCATAACTGCTTGAAGGTGCGTACCATGGCCTCCATTACTAGAAAACGGGAGGTGAGAAACTTTGCCGCCACAACAAATGCTCTAGACTTTTGGATCCGTGGAAGAGCAAAGCCAGTATTTTCCTTCTCCAATAGCGAAATCTTACTCCAATCTTTTGTCAAGTCTTCCATGTGGGGAAAAACGCTTGAAAAGAAGACCGATGAGAAGGAGGAACAGAGATTAGATAAGAAAAGGAAGAAAATAGTGTTTCCCAGACCCCACAAAATAGAGTAACCCACTAGTCTCGAGATACCCCTTTGGAGGCTCGAGAGGATAGAGAAAT